>PVJH01025505.1:0-31423 GCA_004026705.1 Nesogale talazaci
GATCATGAGGTGCTGAAGGGATCAGGTATTAGGCATCAACGTACAAAAAATAAAATAATTGTGAATGAGGGAGACTGCAGATTGGGGACCCAAGACAACTGGATATCTCCTTACAGAAGGGTCAAGTCCTTCAGGGGGCAGTATAACAATGATGAAACATATAACTTTCCTCTAGTTCCTAAATGTTTCTTTCCCCCCACGTCCCCTACACCCCATCTCACATCATGATCCCAAATCTACCTTGCAAATCTGGCTAGACCAGAGGATGTACATGGGTATAGGTGAGACCTGGAAACACAGGGAATCCAGAACAGATGATCCCTTTGGGATCATTGATGGGAGTAGTGATGCTGGGAGGGTGGGGGGGGAGATGGTAGGATAGAAAGAGGGAACCGATTACAAGGATCTACATATAACCTCCTCCCTGGGGGATGGACCACAGAAAAGTGGGTGACGGGAGATGTCAGACAGTGTGAGATATGACAAAATAATAATAATTTACAAATTATCAAGGGTGCATGAGGGAGGAAGGAGAGGTGAGAGAGGGATAAAAATGAATTGCTGATACTAAGGGCTCAAGTAGAAAGAAAATGTGTTGAGAATGATGATGGTAATAAATGTACAAATGTGCTCGGCACAATGGATGAATGGATGGATGGATGGATGGATGGATGCATGGATGGATGCATGGATGGATGGATGGATGATAGATGGATGGATGGATTGTGCTAAGAGTTGTATGAGCCCCCAATTAAGAAGAAAGAAGTCCATCTTATCCTGCTATCACACCAGCTAGTTCAGGATGATGGGGACATAGTGAATGTTATTAGCCCGGGTCCAGTTTTACACTTCGTTTGCTTTGATGTGAGTCCTTTGGCACATCTTGAGGTGATGCTGTGCAGGATAACATGTTGGTAGATGAATTGTTTTATAAATTCATGAATGGTGATTTTTGAAGAAATGTTGCATATAGAGAAGGCTAATCTCATCTAAGTAAGCATCTAGTCCCATAAGAAAATGCTGTCCTTTCCTTGAGGAAACTGATTGCTTGCTGATTTTTCCAAGGAATTGCCCCATATCTTGGGCTCCTTGTTGGTCTCTCCTGACAAATTGGGCACTCAATAGTGGCAACAGCCAAGTCAACCTTGATGAATGGAAGTCCATGTTGCTAAGCGCACACATAACATCAATTCCTGACACCATGGTCACTTTGTTTATGTACCCATTGGGCAAGGATAGGAGTGACTGGGGAAAAAGAATAATTGGGTTTCACAGAACATGTAATACCATCTACCTGATTGTTAAAGTTTTCCCCTCCAGAGGTAATCTTTTGATGAGCAATCACATGAGACACAAATAGCTTCACTTTTTAGAACTAATTAGAGAGTTCTGTCCACATACCTCTTCCCACACCTGTTTGTCCCCAGTTTTCCAGTCATACTCCTCCCAAGTTCCTGAACATCTAGGCAATCCATTGGCCACCGCATGAGTCAATACATAGGCTCAAATTTGGCCATTTCTCCTTTCAACTAAACTGAATGGCCAGATGCACCACTCTGCTCCTCACAAGGATAACCCTTCACCACTTACATTCAGAGAGATCATATTTTTTCCCAATCAGTATATATTACTCTGGGTAGACCAGAGAAACAAATCCACAGAAACTCATATGAATATGAGAGGGTTTAGTTTCTCAACACAGTCCACGTCCGTAAGTCTGACATTAGGCCATATATCCAACACCAATCTATAAAGTCCTACTCAAACTCACAAAATACACACAATAATGTTGAATGCAGGAGGAAAGTCAAATCAGTGGGTGTGTAAGCATCTTGTCACTGGCAGGGGTCTCCATGTGGCTTCTCTAGCACCAAGGGCTACATCAGGGTGGGTCCACGTGGCCTCTCCTCAGGGATGTCGTGCAGGAAGTGAGCCTTGCCAGCTGAGGTAAAGACTTATCTAAGGCAGCCACACCCTGGTTCTGCCATCAGAAAGCAAGAGACTGGAGAACCAGAAAGGTGACACTCACTGAGCCATTTAACTCTCTCCCCTTCAATTAATCCTACATATGTTTATCGGCCAGATTGACACAATAAAACTTTCACATCACATAGGCTCTTACTTTAATAGCAGACACCTTTCTAGGTTGAGAACTAAGATGATGTTATAATTCAGCTGCTCATGTTGCTAAGACTCAGCATTTGTTTTCAGCAATGTCAGTTTTATTACTGAAAGAAATAAAGCTTTCTTTTTTCATCGCACAAGTAGGACCTTGGAGTCTTTCCGTCAGCATGTGAATTAGGCTTCTGAAGCTCTGAATCCATCTTTACTTTTGCCAGTTGGTTATTGTAATAGTACCAACCAAGCAGCTTCCTTCCACTTCTATTCCTGAAAAAAAATGTCGAAAGATATCAAATATGCAATCTCACAAACCTCACTTCTCACCAACACTTCCTCCATCAGTGTTGGTATTTGGAGCATGAGTTCTACCACTTCACCCTCTGGGTTGGCAGTGCTCTCTTTAGTAACAGCGACTGATATCCATGCTGACAGAGACAGAGACCGAGCTCTCAGAGACTTTGGGTCTAATCAGGTTTGAGAATCAATTTGGAAAACTCTTCTGTATGTTATTTTTTCCCTCTAGAATAAGGTGACCAGACGTCCCGCTTTTTAACAAGTTGTCCCATGTACTGAGGAGTTTTAAAATTAAATAAATATATTGCAATACTATTTTTGCGTTCTATGAACTTTTTTTTCTACATCACTGCCCTGGTGGGAGTAGGAAACCCAGCCTTGCTCCTGGAGAGCTGCTGCTGTGAGTTGCAGTCCCGCACACAACCACTGTCCCACTGGGGCTCAGCTGCTCTAGGAACATTTTTTGTTGCTCCATATACAACAAATTTTTAATCAAGAACCTCCTCTCCCCCCTGTCAATGGTGTCCTGCTTAAAATCTCGTCACTTTACTCTAGAACCACTCCAAGTGCTAAAAGTGTCCTTATTAGGTTGAGTTCTCTAGAGAAACAAATCAATGACTTATGTTTATATATGTATATAGAATTAAGTGACCAGATTTTAGGTGGGACACTGTTGACTGGAGGGAGGAGGTTCTTGATTAAAAATTTGGCTTATATGGGGCAACAAAAATGTTCATAGAATGCAAATCATATATTTATTTAATTTTAAAACGCTGTGGGATGCAGGACAAATTGTTAAAAAAGCAGGCTGTCTGGTCACCTTAATTTAGAAAGAAGTATATCTAAAGAAATGACTTGCAGCTATAAAAGTATGTAAATCCAGTCTGGTTCAAGTTTGTAGGTCAGATACAAGCTGGAGGCTTTTCCTGATTCATGTAGCTGCAGTAGTGTGATGGTTAGAGTTGATGTTAACTAGACAAAACTGGGTGCAGGTAGGGGTGGAACCCAATTTATTAATTGGGTCACAGCCTGATGACACCTCCTTGGGGTTCTGGCCTTTTATGTAGAAGAGAGATGATGAGAAAGCCCAGCTCTGTCTTGTCTCTTCACTTTCTTTTTTTTTGTTTTTTGTTTTTTTGTTTTTGGGCATCACTGCTCTCCGGTGGTGGGAGTAGGAGGCCCAGCCCCACTGCTGGAATTGAACCTCCGTCCCAGTGGGCCACAGTCCCACAAACAACCACTACGCCACCGGGGCTCAGCCCTTTGTCTCTTCACTTTCTGCTGGGTCTGGATCCCACATCTAATTTGTCAATCTCCTGTCCTGCTGCCTATCAAACACAGAATCTGTCAGCGGACTGCTGACCTTGGATGAATTTAAGCCATCTTGGACTCATTCACCTCTGCATCTACCATCTTGCGGCCCTCTACATGAGTCACAAATGTCTAGCTTACATCTGACCTTTAGACTTGAACCACTGGACATATAATCTTCTACAACTGTGTAAGCCATTTCTTGGTATGAATATCTTTATCTCTTTGTGTCACTGTTTTCCTTCTCTAGAGAACACACCCAGATATATTGAGTTGACATGAAGTCTAACCATTACAACCAGCAAGATCAGCTCTTAACAGTTCAGGTGTGCTTGATAACTATGGGTGATTTATACAAAGTGTAGAATAGGGGAAGGTCAATTGATACTGTATACAGGTAGTTCGATTAAGACTGAAAAATAAGTAAGACTGAAAAAGTCTATCTAAATATATTATCACTTCATAATCCAACCCAAATTTAGTGACATAAAACAACCATGATATGCTCAGAGATCCTTTGCTGGCATCTCCATCTGATTAATCATAAGACATTAGTCTCATCATTTTGTGTCCCAGGTGCCTCCATTTTAAAATTAAAGTATAGCAACGTTGGGCCTATTCTTTTCAGGGCTGTAGAAACCAAATAAAAACTTGTGGTAGAAGCCTGTGTAATCATGACATGTCAATGGGATTAGGTATCAGGCATCTAAGAACCAAAACAAAATCTTACCCAATGTGAATGAGGGTGGTGGTGCATGGAGTGGAGACTCAAATCCCATTTGTAGACAATTGGACATCCCCTCACAGAAGACTCACAAGGAAAAGATGAGTCAATCAGGGTACAGTATAGCACCAATGAAATGCACAACTTTCCTCTAGTTTTTTTTTTTTTAAGTGTAAGGGCACTCATTTTTTTAAATTAAAAATCATTTTATTGGGGGCTCGTACATTGTTTTTCACAATACATAAATAAACAAACTGTGACAAGTACCTTCACATGTTCGTTGCTGTCATCATTCTCCAAACATCCGCCTTTCCCCTTGAGCCCTTGATTCCGCTTTTCCATCCCTTCTCTTCTTCCCCTGCTCTCCCTTCCCCACCAACCCTCAATACTTTATTATTGTTCTGTCATATCTTACACTGCCTGACCTCTCCCCCAACCCACTCCTTTGATGCCCATCCTTCCAATAGGAGCTTATGTGTAAATCCTTGCAGTTGGTTCTATCTCTCTACCCCACCTTCTCTCCACCCATCCAGCAGCTCTAATCTAACCACTGGCCTGAAGGGGCTCATTTGTCTTGGTTTTCCAATAGCTCCAGCTCCCCTTTCTACTAGTGAGCCTTCTCCAGTCCATCTGGATTTGTAAGGTAGAGTTGGTACCATGATGGTTGGGGGGAGGAAGGCTTCAGGAACCAGAGGAAACTGGTATGCTTCATCACAGTCCAGCTGCCCCTTGACTGGTCTGTCTCCTTCCCATGTCTTCCCTGTAAAGGGGTGACCAATTACCCACCAGTGGGCCTTAGGTGCCCACCCTGTTCTCCTCCTCATTCGTAATGATGAGATTCTTGTTCTTTGATGCTCGAGACCTGCTTCCTTTGGCCCCTCTTGATAACACAGGCTGGTGTGCTTCTTCCATGTGGACTTTGCTGTTTCTGCGCTAAACAGTGACTTCAAGTCTTTGAGACTTTAGACATTCAATCATTTGGTAGCTGGGCACCATTGTTTCTTCTACTCTATTTGCCTCTGTATCCATTTGTCTTCAGCAATCATATCGGAAGTCAATTGGTTCATTGATTTTGATTTTTGTTCTTTGATACCTGATACCTGATTGTTTCAGCACCTCATGATCGCACATGCAAGTGGTGGGTTTTGTTGCTCTTGAGCTGATGACTGCTTGTTTATGCTCAAGCCTTTAAGACCCTGATGTTATAGCTTTTAATAGCTGGGCACCATCAGCTTTCTTCATCACTCTTGCTCATGCACCCACATGTCCTCAGTGGGCACCTTGGGGATGTGTGCACACAGTAATATGTGTCCCTGTCCCCCCAGGCCCCCGCCCCCCCATCTGATGTCTGTTGCCTAGACCTTTCACCACCATGTTGCCACGCTGGCTGTTGTGCTTCTTCTGTGTGGGTATGGTCTCTTCTCAGGTAAATGGTCTATTGTTTATCTTCTGCCTTTTAAGACTCCAGACGATATATCCTTTAATAGCTGAGCACCATCAGCTTTCTTCACTACATTTGCTTATGCACCCATTTTACTTCAGTGATCATGCTGGGCCAGTGAGCCTCATGGACTATCAGATTCATAGAACAAAGTGTTCTTGCATTTAGGGAGCACCTGGGTGAGGGCCCAAGGTTCACTTGCTACCCTAGTATTTGACCTATAGATATGTTCTTAAATTTGTTCCCTCCTTATAATAATTATATTTGTGTATGCCCATACCTATGTTTCGACCTCTGCAAGTGCCCTTTGCCTTCTAGCAGCTCTTTCCTCTATTTCCTTCCATCTTCCTCCTGTCCCAGCATGATGCTTCACCTTCATTAGCATTTTCAGTGCTTCGTCACAGATTCATTGTCCTTGCTTAATCCCTACCAGACCTCCTATACCCTCCTTTCCATAGATTCTGGACCATTTGTTTCTCCCCCTATCCACAAGCCTGTCCATACCCCCTTCTCCTCCCCTCTCCCGTGCCCCCCAGGAACCATTGTCATTCTTTACTCCTGACTCTGCCCAGGAGTGCTCCCTTCTTGATTCGATATGATTTTTTTGGGGGGGAGTCAGTCCACCATGTGATTCCCGAAGTTTCCTGTGTCGCTGTCTGCTTTCAGTGTGGCCCATTCTGTTGCAGTTTGTCCAGTCCTTTCTGTGATCCATTAGGTCCCCAGAAGAGTGTAGCCCTGTGAGCATCATGTGTCAGCATGGGGACTGGACCAGCTCTCTTCCTCCTCCTCCCTTCTTGTCTTTGTTCCTGTGAGTGTGGCATGCTGGCCCCTCCTCCAACCTGTTCTCTGCCACGCCCACTTCTAGGGATGGGGTCAATCTGACTCTGGTTGCGTCTGACTCTGTAGCTCTCTCTTTTCTTGCATCCACACGTCCACACTGTCCCCATGGTTGGGTGCTTTGTGGTAGGAACTGCTCGCCCACTCCAGTTTCTGTGGAGACAAGATCAGTACTTCCCTCCTGGGTGAGTTAGTGCCCCAGTCCCTCTGTTATCCTTTCACTTTTGTATGCCCTTTTATTTCCCTATCCCCCCACCCCCTCATCATTCTCCCATTGTGTTGCACCTGGCATGTACTTCCCTGAATTTGTTCCTCCCTCCTCCCCTTTCTCTACATCTTGGAACAACTGTTATGGTGTAGGAGTCTTCTCTCTTATGCCCACTATACTGTTTCTACTTACCTCAGGGGGCTAATGCAGTACTTATTCTTTTATGATTGACTGACTTTGCTTAGCATAACTTCCTCCAGTTCTTCCCAAGCAGAGATTTGTTTCATGTGCTCATCAGGGCTTTGAGTGAGGCATAGTACTCCATCATGTGTATGTGCCAGAAGTTTGCTGATCCATTCATCTACTGATGGAAATTTAGATTGCTTCCAACTCTTTGCAATTGTGAATTGTGCTGCAAAAAACATTGGTGTGCATACCATTGACTGTGGCTTATTTCTTGCCTCTTCTGGGTATATACCCAATAGCGGGATAGCGGGATCATAGGGTAGCTCAACTTCCATTTTCATTAAGTATCACCAGACTGCTTTCCATAGCAGCTGTACATATCTATATGACCACCGCAATGTAGAAGTGTTCCTACTTCGCCACATCCCCTCCCACATTTGCTGCACTCCGATTTTCTGATCTGGGCTAGCCTCAAGGGTGTTAGATGGTATATCATGGTTGTTTTGACCTGCATTTCTCTGATGGCTAATGAGTGGGAGCATTTTCTCATATGTTTATTGGCCATATGGATCTCCTCCCTAGTGAAACTTCTTTTCAGTTCTTTTTCCAATTTCTTCAAAAGGTTATCTGTTTTCATCTTCTTGCAGGAGACAAGGGTATTGTAGATTTTTGTAATAAGCCCTTTGTCTTTTGTACCGTTGCTGAAAATCCTCTCTCAGTCGGTGGGTTGCCTGGCTACACTATTGGTAAAGTCCTTTGAAAACATGTGTTTTATTCTTAGTAAATCCCATTTGTCAATTTTAGATTCCCCTGCATGTGTACCCTGACCTATTGCAGTTAGCCTTTGTATTCCCTGGGTCAAGTTTCTTAGATTTTCCCTGATTCTCTCATTAATGGTCCTGAATATTTGTGGTTTTACTTCCAGGTCCGTGATCCATCTTGAGTTTGTTCTTGTGCATGGGGTGAGATAGAGATCCTGTTTCATTTTTCTACATGTGGATTTCCATTGTATTCAGCACCATTTGTTAAATAGGACATAATCCTCCCACTTGATGCTTTTGGGGCCCTTGTCGAAAATCAGTTGTCTATATGCTAATGGTTTTATTTCTGAGTTTTCTATTCTTTTCCATTGATCTGTGTATCTGTCACTGTGCCAGTACCACATGTTTTGACCACTGTGGCTTTGTAGTAAGTGTGAAAGTCAGGCAAAGTCAGCCCTCCAACTGTGTTCTTCTCCTTGAGGAGATCCCTGTTAATTCTGGGCTTTTTCCCTCTCCATATGAAGTTGGTGATCAGTTTTTCCAGTTCTCTGACAAAGATTGTTGGTATTTGGATCAGGATAGTGTTGAACTTATAAAGTGTCCTGGGTAGGATAGATATCTTTACTATATTGAGTCTCCCAATCCATGAGCATGGGATGTTCCTCCATTTGTGGAGGTCACTTTTTCTTTCCTGTGGTAGGGTTTTGTAGTTTTCCTTGTTTCTTTTGTTTTTGTTTTTTGTTAGATATATCCCTAGATACTTCAATTTGTTCTTGGCTATTATGAATGGTACTGCCTTCTTGATCTTGCCTTCTGTGGTCTTGTCAGATGTGTAGAGCAGACCAATCGACTTCTGTTTGTTGTATCCTGCCACTCTTCCATATTCCTCTATCACTGTTAGTACTCCAATTGAGGAGCTCTTGGGATTGCGATGTACAGGATCATGTCATCAGAGAATAATGATCATTTGAGCTCCTCATCTCCCATTTGGATACCTTGGATGTGTTTCCGTTGTCTTATGTTATTTGCTAAGACCTACAGTACAATATTGAATAGTAGTGGGGATAAGGGGCATCCTTGTCTAGTCCCCTTCCTCAGCGGGATTGATTTAGTCTTCTCTCCATTGATTATTATGTTAGCTTTCATAGATAGTTTGTATGAACTTGAGGAACTGTCCTTCTATTCCAATTTGTCTGAGCGTCTTAATTAGGAAAGGGTGCTGGATGTTGTCAAATGCTTTTTCTGCATCTATAGATATTATCATATGGCTCTTATCCATCATCTTATAAATATGATGTATAATATTGATGGACTTACGGATGTTAAACCATCCCTGCATCCCTGGTATGAATTCTACCTGATTTTGGAGGATTATGCTTTTTATATATTTTTGTATCCTATTGACCAATATTTTGTTAAAGATTTTTGCATCTATGTTCATTAGAGATTTTGGTCTATAGTTCTCTACTCCTGTGGGATCCCTTGCCTGTTTGGGTATCAAAGTTATACTGGCTTCATAAAATGAGTTGGGGAGCTTTCCATCCTTTTCTATGCTCTGGAAAACTTTGTGGAGGATTGGTGCCAGCTCCTCCCTGAAAGCCTTATAGAATTCCCCAGTGAAGCCATCTGGTCTGGGAGCTTTTTTTGTTGGTATATTCTTGATAACCATATCTTTCTCTTCTCTTGCTATGGATTTGTTTAGTTTCTTGACCTCTATCCGGGAAAGTCTAGGGAGGGATTGCTTCTCCAGGTATTAGTCTATGTCTTCCATATTGTTGAAGTAGTTGGAGTACAGATTTTCAGGATACTTTGTGATAATCTTTTTAATTTCACTAGGGTCTGTTGTGATTTCCCTAATTTCATTCCTCATCCTGTCTATTGTTGCTTGTTTTTCCTTGCTTTGGGTAGGTTTGCCAGTGGACTGTCGATTTTATTGCTCCTTTCAAAGAACTTTTTGCTGCTTTAATCTTTTGCATTGTTTCTTGTCTTCCCAGTGGTTCAACTCTGCCCTAATTTTTATTATTTCTTTTTTTCTACTGTTGGAGGGATTATTCTGTTGACTTTATTCTAGTTGTTGGAGTTTTTATGAGAGTGTGTCTGCCATAGACTCTTTTCCTTTTTTATATATCCTTCTATTGCAATCAGGCTACCTCTGATAACTGCCTTCGCAGTATCCCAAAGATTTTGATATGAAGTATTCTCATTCTCATTGATTTCTTTTGATATCCCTTCTAATCTGGGACAGTACCCATTCATGCAGCAGAAGCTCATTATTCATCCTCCAACTGTTTGCCCTTGTTTTACTATTGGTCCTTTTATTAATCTCCAGCTTTATGGCATGGTGGTCAGAGAAGAATGTCAGTCTGATTTTTATGTGTTTGAATTTACTTATGCATGACTTGTGTCCCAGCATGTGGTCATTTTTTGAAAATGTGCCATGTGAACTTGAGAAGAATGTGTATTTTTTTGCATTTGGATGGAAGGCCCGGATTATGTCTATCAAATCTAGTTGTCTTATTGTGGTGTTTATTTCTATAGCCTCTTTGCTGAGCTTCTTTCCCAAAGATCTGTCTTTGGGTGTGTTAAAGTGGTGTGTTAAAGTCTCCTACTATAATTGTTGAGTCTGTAACATCTCTTTTCATGTTCTGAATAGTCTGTTTGACAAATTTCGTAGGTTTTTCATTTGGCACATATATATTTATTATGCTCACTTGTTCCTGGTGAAGTGGTCCCTTGAGCATTATAAAGTGCCCCTCCTTGTCTCTTTTTATGTCTTGAACCTTGAGGTCAGTTTTATCTGAGATTAGGATTGCGACCCCTGCTTTTTTTTGATTGACCAATAACCTGATATATCCTCCTCCAGCTTTTTATTCACATATATATATATATATATATATATGAATGGTTTATACAAAAGGAATGGAACGCTGAGAAAGCATCCCAAAACAGTTCAGTTCAAAGTCATAAATCTGATACCGTATGCCCGATACCAGTCTATAATGTCTTCTTCTGACTCACGAAGTCACAGGTCAATGGGTGCAGAATCCCAGCACTGGCAGTGGTCTCCCCATGACTCCTCGCTTCCAGAGCTCAGGGCCCATCAACAGCATCCAGTGGTGGCAGAAGCAACTCATTGCTGGCAGGGGTGCCCACAGGGGCCTCTCCAGCTTCAGAGGTCTAGTTCCATGAGGGAAAAGCCATGTGACTTCTCCTGTGGCTCCTCAGACGCTGCCATTTTGTCTTGTCCGTGATTCATCATCTCTGAGACTAACTCCCAACAACCAGGGAGAGAGTTTCTTATCTTCACCCAGCTTTTTATTCTTAGTTTACTCTTGTTTGCGAACTTAAGATGTGTTTCCTGCAGACAACAGATTGATGCATTATATTTTCCAAGCCAATCAGCGAACCTTTTTATTTTAATGATGGAATTAAGGCCATTGACATTTAGAGTTATTATCCCAATCTGTGGGACCTCTTGTGAATTTTGATGTGCTTGTTTTCTTATTCCCCTTTTCATAGCTCTGTTGTGTTTTCATGGGGGGGGGGCTTCTTTATTGCTATGTTTTCTTCCTGTGGCTGTATGTTCTTGGTGATTGGGATTAGTCTGTTGGCTCCTGGGTGAGGTTGGAGTATAAGATGTTCTACTGTTTGTGCTTGGTGGATGTTGGTCTTCTGGCCATAGTGAATGGTCAAGGATCTTCCTCAGGGTTGGGTGTCTCACAACATATTTTTTAAGTTTTTTCTTGCCTTGGAAGACCCTTATTTCCCCATCTATCTTGATAGATAGCTTTGCAAGGTACAGAATTCTAGGGGTGGTCTTATTTTCCTTCAACTTCTGGAAGTTATTGGTCTACTCTCTTCTCCTCTTCAAGGTTTCTGTTGATAGGCCTGCACATATTCTTACCTGAGAGCTTTTATATGTGACCATCCTCCTTTTTCTTGCTGGCTCTCAGGATTTTCGCTTTTTCCTCGAAGTTGGATAGTTTAACTATTATATGCCTTGGTGAATTCTTCCTAGGGTCTAGAGAACTCAGTGTCCTCTCTGCTTCCTGTATGATAGATTGGTTCTCATTCATTAGGTTGGGGAAATTTTCTTTCAGAAATTCCCTTGTTAAATTAACTGTTGATTTCTTCACCATATCTTTTTCTGGTAGTCCAATGGTTCAGATGTTCTTTTTCACAGCATCACTCATTGTTCTCAGATTTTCCTCTGTCTCTTTTATTATCTTGTTTGATTGTCTCTTGTGTTTACTGAGGTTAGCCTGATTGTCTTCAAGATCACTGATACTGAGTCTCAGCTTCATCCAATCTGTTTGTGAGATGAGCAACCTTGTGTGCAGCTTCTGCTATTGCCCCAGTTAACTCCTGTATTTCCCTCTGATGCGTGATCTTCATTCCCTCTATTGTGGACTTCATCCCTTCTATTGTGGCCTTCATCCCCTCTATCATTGCATCCTTTGTCTGTGTAGCTTCCTTCATCTCTTTTATTTCTCCAATCAATCTCCTAAGAATTTGTTTTGTGGCAAATCCACATCAGATTCTTCTATGAGTATAATGAGTTCTGTTGCTGTGGCTTGTCTTTCTTGTTTACTTATTAGTAGTGATGTGGTATTCTGTTGTTTACGTGATGCTTTCGAAGAGGTAGGTGCCATGTTCCTAGGTTACCAAAGGCCCTTGTGTACTTTCAGAGTGATTGGGGTTGGTGTTTTCACAGGGTGCCTGTATTTTACTGTGGAGAATGGTCCGGTTGTTGTGTAGACAGGTACTGTGTTGACTTAAAAGTCAGCTTCCCCCTTGTTTCCACGCAGGTTCCCATGTACACAGACTCCTGGGCACACAGACTCCCAGACACACACACACTCCCAGCAGCAGACTTCCACTCTGTACAGTGCAGCAGGCTCCCACCTCTGGCACTGAGGTTGCCAAAGTTCAGCTAAGATCATGAGCCAACCAGCTGTCCTATTATTCTCACACAAATGCACACAGGCTCCTGGGGAAAGACTTTGAGGCCTACAGACTCACAGGCATACAGACAACTCACAGTCCTAGCTGCCAAGGCCGCAGAAGTTAAACTGAGGCCCTTGATCAAACCAACTGTACCCTTGTTCCCCTACAGAATCCTGTGCACACAGGCTCCTAGAGACAGATTCTGGGGACCACAGGTTCTTGGGGACACAGATTTGGGGTACACGGACTTCCTCTCTGAGGAGTACAGCAGCCTCCCTGCTCCCACCCAGAGGCCACAGAAATTCAACTAACGTCCTGGGCCAACCAGCTGACCTCTTGTTCCCACAAAGAGTCCGTGAACACAGGCCCCTGGTGACAGACTTTGGGGCACACAGGCTCCCAGGCACACACACTCCCCAACACACAGAATTCAAGACACACAAATGACACAGGCTCCTACCTGTCAAGGCCGCAGAAGTTAAACTAATGCCTTGGACCAGACCAGCTGTACCCTGGTACCCCCACAAACTCCTGTACACACAGGCTCTTGGGGACAGACTCTGGGTCACACAAGTTCCTGGGGACAGACTCAGGCACACAGGCTCCGGGGGACCCAGACTCAGGGGCACAGAGACTCCCAGGCACACAATAGGCTCCCAGCTTGTGGTGGGAAATAAGCAATGTCTGCCCTGTTCCAGCGCTAAGAAAAGTGGGGCAGCGCAGGACCCACGCTAGAGAAAGCGGGCGGCGGCCCAAGAAGCAGTGCAAGAGCGGCGCAGCCGGCTCCTACGTTAGGGAAGGCGGGCGGAGTCCCGCGGGGCAGTGCGAGACTCAAGCGGCCCGACTCTCAAGCGTTGAAAAGCCCCCACCTGGACCTCCTTTCCCGGCACGTTTGTGCCTCGAGCTACTTGAGCCTCCCTGGGCTCAGATGAGGGAAATTGGTGCGCAGGTAGTGCTGGGCCGCTCCCTGGTGACAGGTCCCTATAATGGCGGGGTTGAGCCCCCACTGACCCGGCAAGCGTGGCTGCCTTAGTGCAGGAGGCAGTCCAGGCACTGGCCATGGGTACACTGGTCTCAGGCAGCAGAAACCACTGGCCTGGCGGGAGGGAGCTGAGCCTCTAGGCATAGTCGTCTTTATCCCCTACACGGAGGGGATCCGTGGGTGACACGCAGCTCCCTCGGGTGGGTGCTGACTCTGTGGGTGTGTGTTGTTCTAGCCCTGGGGGGCTCCATGCGAAGGCCGTCGTGTTCACAGGGCCCGTGTTAGGAAGTGGATTGGGGTCGGTCCTGGCTGGCGGGAAGGCACACCAAGGTTAGCCCGCTGGCGGGAAATCTCCAATATATGGACCCAGGTCTCTGGGGCTTGAAAGAAAGCAGATGTGGGGCAGAGTCCTCTCCTGGCCAGAGAGAGCACCTCGTAGGGACCTTTCTACTCACCAAAGCACTTCCACGTGGCCTCCTGAACACCATACTTACTGGAGCTCCCCATTTGGGCTACTTCAGCACCATCTTGGACCCTCCAACTCCTCTAGTTCTTTGATGCTTCCTTCCCCTCACTATCATGACCTCAGTTCTCCCTTACAAATCATATTAGACCAGAACATGAACACTGCTCCAGATAAGAGCCCGAAACACAGGGATTCCAGTGTAGATAAACCCCTCAGGGCCAACAATGGGAATAGGGATACCAGAAGGATAAAGGGAAGGTGAGAGGAGAAAGGGGGAATTGATCACAAGGATCAATATATAACCCCCTCCCAGGGGGAAGAATAACAGAAAAGTGGGTGAAGAGCAACAGAGGATGATGTAAAATATGAAAATAATAATCTATATAACTTATCAAGGGCTCATGAGAGTGGGAGGGTGGGGGAGAGAGGCAGGAAAATGAGGAGTTGATATCAAGGACTCAAGTAGAAAGAAAATGCTTTGAAAATAAGAATGGCAGCATATGTACAAATGCGCTTGACACCACGGGTGAATGTATGGATTGTGATGGAAAATGTAAGAACCCCCAATAAATGTTTTTTAAAAAAAGAATTGTGGTGGATATAGAAGGTATTATTATACTATATGAAAAGTCCCAAAGGGGCACAAACGGGATTTTTTTTGGCTGCTAACTAAAAGATTGGCTGTCAGAGTCTACTCAGAACCCCTCTGAAGAACCAGATATTTTGCTTAAAACACCTATGGAGCTCATTTCTACTCTGAAACCCATGGGATCATGAGTCAACATTAACTCAACAGCAACTGATTTGGTTTTAAATATTACATTAAAATGTGAAAGTTTGGTTTCTTCTGTCTTTCAAAGGCTAAATACAGAAGCAAATGTGTGGGGAAAAGACAAGACTTTCTCACAATTATTACTCAAAAATATTAAGCAAACTATTTATCAGCATTTGGTTGGAAGTCAAGTTAGATATTCTCCCTGAACCTCCCTGAACCTCCCAGTTATCTGAGGCCTTTGTGTGTCTCACAATAGAGCCGAATGCCCTGCTGTTAGGATGATGGCTGCTCCCATTGGAGTTTGTGGGCAGATTCATATGCTGTTGTTAATGATCTCTGTAGTGTAACCTGTTTAGCCACATCTAGGCGTCTGATCTTGTCACATGGAACCAGGATGCCTCCCTTTCTTGTGCATATGGTACAACCCCTTCCTGTGACGTATGTAGTTCGGGGCTTTGCACGGCTCCAAAGGGTATATAAAGATTGGACATAAGAAAGAGGCTCTCTCTCCTCTCTCCTCCCCTGTCTCTCCTCTCTCGCTCTCTCTTCTCTCTCACTGGCCTCTCTCGAGCACCCCTGAGCCCCGACACTCTTGGCTTCTCTCCCTCCTGTAGTCCCTCCCCCAACTCGCTGTCTCTTCATGTGGAAAGCCCCATCAGCAGAGGTAAGCATGCTACCATGATGTGATATATGTCTGACTCTTATGATTTCTCTCTGTCTCATGCTCTCTATAACTTTATTATGATAAATAATAATTATCACTGTAAAACTGTGCCTACCAGACCTGTGATGTCTATATCAGAGGCTGGCCTTCCTCTGATACAAATGAAGGACTTACCCTTGAGGGGTATGCAGTATTGATGAACTTTGAGACCCTCAAAGATCAGTAGCTGTATAGTCTGGGTAGACTACAGAAACAAATTCATAAACACTCATGTGCATAAGATCTTTATATAAAAAGTAATTGCACATTAAGGAAACACCGCATCCCAGTCTATGAATCTGATATTAACCTATATGTCTGATAAAGTCTATAAAGTCCTCTTCAGACTCATGAAACACATGCAATGATGCTGAATGTAGGTAGATCACAAAGACATTATAAGCATCTCAGCACTGGCAGGGGTCTCCACATGGCTTCTCCAGCTCTGAGGCTCTGGCTGTCATCAACCTGTGTCTAAACGGCTTGTCAACAAGAATGTCTTGCAGGAACTGTGCCTATGTCCCACGTCCAGTGAGCTATTCAGCTTCCAAATAGGATCATCAAGCTATGACCTGGTTGGCAGGGTTAGACTCCATTCCTTCACTCTGAATCCTCTCAAATTGACAACAGATTATGTAACTACCACAGTAACTAAGGCCTTGAACCAAACTAATTACTTCTGCTTGACTTGGTGATGAAGCGAAATGAGGGTCAACTAACAACTAGATGAGAACACTTATGTGTAACATATTAAATAATGGATTTGTAAGTTGACCAAGGTCCACACGTACTAGTTCTTTTTCAAAAATAGTAGAAAAGAAGTATAGTTTCGATGATTTTTATAATAATAAAACTTAGGGCTGAGCCCCGGTGGCGTAGTGATTGTGCGCGGGACTGCAGCCCACTGGGACGGAGGTTCAATTCCAGCAGTGGGGCTGGGCCTCCTACTCCCACCGCCGGAGAGCAGTGATGCCCCCCAAAAAAAAAACAACAAAAATGTAATTTCTTCTCATTTAATTTAACCAGAGATCTATTTTGCTTAAATTCATGATGCAGAAAATGGAGCACATTGTAAAGAGGATGTACTGATAAATGATTTGGACTTGAAAAGCAATAACCACAAGCAGAGGTAGAAGGTGCTTGTAAAGAACTGAATGAAAAATGAGTAACATTTTAAAAGAAATAAACAACAAAACCATATTTTTCAGGGTGTGAATGGCTGGCTGTACACCTTAAAAACTGTCATCACATGACCTGACTTTGTTCTGGGTGCAATGTCTCTTATGGGTTCCTTCAGAGAAACTTCTTGCCTGACTTTTTTATTATTGCTGGGGGTCTTTTCCTTCTTATGTGTTATTAGTATTTTTGTCTGTATACTGTCATGGTTTTGCCCTTATCACCTTAGTGTCATTTTGTTTTTTATTGTTCTCTCAGGAGTGGAGGTGGGTGAGGGGGAAGGGAAGGGAATTTGGGGAGTGACTAGCAAGATGGGAGAGGGAGGGAACATGAGAATGGATTATGGTTGCATAACTCATCTTCAAGGTGATCTAATCATGGGGGGGGTAATGCTTTAAAATTGATGTGGGGGTGGGCTCTCATCCGCTCACTTTCTGACGCCATCGTGGTTCCGCGATCCCTGTGCAAAACGCCCGGTGAAGCCACAGAAACGGTCTCTGCCACTGAGCAGGAGCTGCCACAGCCCCGGGCTGGGCCAGGATCTGGAACCGAATCTGACAGTGATGGGTCAGCATCAGAGCTCAAGGAACAGGATTCCACGCAGGCAACCGCGCCGCAAGTCCAGTTGGCAACCACAGCTGAAATCGATGAGGCAGCAGGCAGTAAAGCAAAGCAGAGACGGAGTGAAAAGAAGGCCCGCAAGGCTTTGTCCCCACTGGGCCTTCAGCAAGTCCCAAGGGTTACTAGTGTCACTCTCCGGAAATCTAAGAACATCCTCCTTGTCATCACAAAGTCAGATGTCTACAAGAGCCCTGCTTCTGACACCTGCATGGTCTTGGGGGAAGCTGAGATCGAGGACTTATCTCAGCAAGCACAGCTAGCAGCCGCTGAGAAGTTCAAAGTTCAAGGTGAGGCTGTCTGGAACATTCAGGAAAGCACACAAACTCCAACCGTGCGATAGTGAAGAGAAAGAGGTTGATGAAACAGGTGTGGAAATTAAGGACATAGAATTGGTCATGTCACAAGCAAACGTCCGAGCCTTAAAGAACAATAGTAATGATTGTAAATGCCACTATGGAATTAACAATGTAACCATCTGAAAGCAAAGACACACACCCCCATTTCTTTTTTCTTTCTTTCTTTTGTGTGTGGGTGTGGGTGTGTGTGTAGTAATTGCAGTTTGGTTTGAAATTTGTACTGTTTCTATAATTAATAAAGTTATGGCTTGGAAAAACAATTCTCTGTGATATGCTTGAACTATTGAATTATATGCTAGGTAAATTATGGAAAAAACTGGGGGGGGGGGCGGGGAAACTCATCAGCACCACTGAATTGTCCTTGTGAAAACTGTTGAACTGAGGTAGGTTTTGCTGTATATATCCTCAGCAGCAATAAATAACAAACATTATTATGCTTTAAAAAAATTAAATTGGCTGAATCCCAGTGGCGCAGTGGTTGTGTGTGGGACTGCAACCCACAGGGTTGGTGGTCAAATCCAGCAGCAGCTCTCCAGGAGCAAGGCTGGACCTCCTAATCCCACCAGAGCTGTGATGTCAAAAGGGAAACAGAAAACAAATCACCCAAGTTAATAGCAGGTCTAGCAAAGAAACCATAGTCCTAGATAGATCATGAGTGTGATTTCATTTCCGTTCAAGTATATGAACAATTCATGGTTGTATGAAAAATTATTTGAAGTGCTTGTTTTATGATTGCAGGCCTAGGAAAATTGCTTGTCTAGAAATAAAAATGTTCTAGATCCTAGCATGGAGGCTATTAGGGCTAATTCTTTCTCTCAGAGTGGTTTCACCAACTCAAAGGTGTTAATTATCACCTTTACATAGGTATCTCTCTTTTCATTGCTAACTCCATCAACTCTTCAGGTTTCAAATTTCTGCCACTGAATGGCCTAATTGTAAGGTTCCCAACTGCTCTGTTTTGCCTAGAACTAAAGGGTTGTAGAACCTGTAGTGCCCAAATCAGGAAAAATCCAAAAGAACTGGGACAAGTAGTTCATTCTAACACTGACCAACTATACTCCTGCCCTCCTGAAGTGCCTTATATGCAGCATGCCCAAAATGAGTTCACCATCTCCCTCTTCAGCATGATTTCTCTCTATTTTTTCTCTAACAGTACACAGGTTGTTGATCATCCTGATAAAAACATCTGCTCCATAACACATTAAAAAAAAAAACATTTCCCATTGAGTAGACTCCAACTGTAATAGCAATGGGTTAGTTAATTAAAAAAAAAAGTTCACACATATCTCTGTATTTGTAGGGTTTTAATTAATAGAAAAAAAATTTTTTTGGGGGGGGCATCACTGCTCTCCAGCGGTGGGAGTAGGAGGCCCAGCCCCACTGCTGGAATTGAACCTCCACCCCAGTGGGCTGCAGTCCCGCACACAACCACTACGCCACCGGGGCTCAGCCCAAATTTTTAATATGTCTTCCTTGACATGAAAGTCTGAAGAAGTGTCCCAGAGAGAAGGAGACTAATGGATCATTATTGAATCTTGGGTTGGAAATATGTGTATGTGTGTGTGTAAGTAAAAATTATATATGGATTATATACCAGTATTGCATCAGTATTGAATTTCTTGGGTTATATCAATGATTATGTAGCTGAATGTTTATGTTCTTGATATTTATATACTAAAGTATTAAGAAGCAATGACATTAAGAGCTTACTTTCAAACTTTCAACCAGAAACTTAAAAATTAAAATAAGAGAATAAATTAAAAACAAAAATGATAACTAAGCTGACTATAATTATTAGCAATGTTGGTTAAGCAGTAGTGATCACAGATTAATGTATGTCTGGGATGTCCTGTTTCAGGCAGTGTTCTCAGAGGTGTCATTCTGGGTAAATGTAAGAAAGATCCATGGTCAGGTGGCCAGTCTACTGAAGTTCCTATGCTCTTGCTTCTCCTCTGATAACATGTACTCAGCAGGCATGCAAGAAATCTCACCATTCTCTCAAGTTTATCCAAATGTCTTCTGTACTTTAAAACTTTTACTGTTATTTTATGTAATTCCTTTACATATTGGAATGATAATTGCTCTCTCAAACAATGACATTATAATTGGTACTTTTGTAGTCTGTATTACAGCTATTTTTCACGTCCTTATTCCTTTAGAAAATTGACCCACTTATGAAAATCGTTACATGCCCTTTGGCATGTAAAGACCTGGTCATTATGTGAAAATAGGTATTATAAGAAAATGAAAATGACCCTATCTGATCAGGTAGTAGTTAAAGGAGTGTGTCAGCTTTGCTGGGCCAGGATTCTCAGTGCTTTGGCAGTTAACACCTAGTAGCAATTTCCAGTGGCCCGACTTAATACAATATAGTAATTGACAATCAGTTGTAAGCCTCCATAATGAGATAAGATTAAGGTGGAATACAACATCTTTACTCAAGTCACGCCCCTCATGCCAGTATAAGTGAATGCTGTGGGAAATTGCTTGCTTTTTGCTGAATCAGGATCCTGCGTTTCATTCATCAACCTTAAGTTTTTTGGACTTGAGCCAATAGCTTACCATAGTGCTTGCTTATTACGGGAGTCATCAGCATCCAGTCATCTAACTTGCTGATGTTATAGCTACTGCGTCACAAACCTGATCTGCTGGTCTTGGATTTTCTTCCATTGCTATAGCCACAAAGTTAGTGTTACTGCGAGTCATCAAACCATAAATTGTGTGAGTAAGCAGAAGCCTCTGGATTAATATATGTTCCACAAGACTTGGAACATATTTGGGCTTGAATATGCCCTTTTCTTGACCTGGTTGAGTCATTTGATTGATACACATACGTGCATAAAGGAGCCCTGGTGGCACAGTGTTGACACATTGGGCTGGTGAATTTCAGCTTAATTGGGTCCATAATCAATGCTTAGAGAAGCAGCACCTAAGAAATCAAATGATACACTATCTTGGTTAAGTATTTAAGTACTACAGTGCACCTGACCTAAGCCATTGTATTTTTTGATCATCTCATATGTCTATGAAACATGAACATTGAATAAGGAAGACCAAAGAAGAACTGATGGATTTGAATTATGGTACTGGCAAAGAACTATGGCACCAAAAAACCAAACTAATCTTTTTTAGAAAAAATACAGTCATGATGTGCTCTGGAAGCAAGATGATGAGACTTCATCGCATGTACTTCAGACATGTACTTGAGCAATCAGGAAAGACCAGTCCCCGAGAAAGAACATCACTATTGGTAAAGTAGAAGGGCATTAGAAAATAAAGAAGACCCTGGGACAGATAGATTGACACCGTGGTTACAAAAAAATGAGGTCAAATATAGTAACAATTGTGTGGCTGGCACAGGACCAGGCAGGGTTTTGTTCTGTTGCACCTAGGTTTATATGAGTTGGGAATGATTCAAGAGCACCTGACCACAACAGCAACGAAGACTTCAGATGTTTTACTGTTGATGAGTGAGGAGTCAATGTATGAACTCCCCCAAGGGGAAAAATGGATCTAGTCATTGTGTTTCTTCCCTATTTCCCTTCTTCGAAGTCCTCCATTTCAATTGTCAGCACCACTCCTAGTTTTGCCCTTTAACTGCACTAGATTTTTAAAAGCATTTTGTCCTGTCCATCCCACTTTGCAATATCCATGCCTAATGCTTTCATGAAATCTGGCTCTTTTCCATCCAGGTCTTATACTTTAGTACTGGCTGATTCCCATACATGTTGAAGGAGAAGTGGAAGTAACTCAATTCTCTAAGGAAGAATTCTGGCCGATAGCAGGGAGCACTCACGGAATAGTACACTTACCTTTCCCCTTGCTCAGTCCAACAGTTTATTTTGTTTCCTAAAGATTGAAGTGAATTTTCAGTTCCCTGGAGATTTGAGTTCATTGATGCTTAGAGCCCCAGCTGGCCTGAAGCATATGTCTATTCCCCTTATTATTATGCATAGCCAGTTGGAGAATTTGTGTGTGGGATGGAAGCTTCCTGTTGGATAAAGATATAAGGGGAAAAGGGAAGGGATATAAATGGAAACAGGGACTAGAGTGAAAGACTGTTATGTCCATCAGTTTGATCATTGAGAATGTTGGGATGAACTCCCGGTGGCGTAGTGGTTGAGTGCGGGACTGCGGCCCACTGGCTTGGCAGTTCAAATCCAGCAGCAGCAAGGCTAAGTAGCTCTTATGACCACCAGAGGGCAGTGATGCCCCCCCCCAAAAAAATTGGGGGAGAATGTACAAAACAATGAGGGGGAAGAAGAAGACCTACACCTTGCCTTCACCTGACACACGTTGCTTGTTGGATTGACTTTGTCTCCCTCACTCAGCAAGGTGGTCTGTGAGGTTTGTGGCACAGCCTGAGTTTCCTCAGGACAAAGTTTGGAGTCCTCTGGACTAGAAAGTACTGAGATATGTGTCATGCTTACAGTTAACGGTGGGCAAGTAAATGATAGGCCATGGAAATATGGAAAGCCAGCTTTCCTTGCAACCAATGCAGTAAAGACACGCAGTCATTTTGTACATGTTTACAATGTGCCAGGCATTTTGCACTCACTAGCTCATTGAGTTATTCCCTTTTTCACAGATAAGGAAAAGTTATCTTAGACCAATTTTCTAACTGGTGTAATGGCAAATGAAGGATAGCCAAAATTGTTGAAATTCAGATATGTTCAACTTCAAAATTACCATGATATAATACTCTCTAATATCCCAAACACCAGCAGTTTATTCAACAAATATTTATTGTTTGATCACTGGGGGGAGACATTCATGGGAACCTATCAAGCTAATGCAAAAACATACCTTGTCCTTATGAGCCTATAAACAACAACAAAATATTTTTAGACATTGCCATCAAGTTGATTCCAAAATATAACACAAGAGGACAGAGTAGAATGACCCCATGGAGTTCCCAAGGCTATAAATCTTTGTAGAAATAGACTGCCACATCTTTCCCTGCAAAGCAATCAGTGGACTTAATCATTCACCTTAGCAGCTAGCAGCCAGATGCTTAATGACTGAGCCACTCAGGCTTCTTTATAAATTAGTACAAGAGAGAAAGTATGAAGTGATCACACAAATAAATGTTAAATTGAAGCGTGAACAGTATCATGAGGGAAGTAATGCATTTCATTGGGCAAAACTATTATACAACTCCTTTAGAGTGTTGAAAAGCCAGGAGGTTATTTTGAAGATTATGGTGCACCTGATCCAAGCCATGATACTCTCGATTGCCTCATGCATGTGAAAGTTAAGAGACTGACAAATGAAGGCAGACAAAGAGCAGATGTGCTTGAACTTTGACTCTGGCAAAGAATATGGAAAGTACCATTGACTGCCAAAAGGACACAGCAAGTCTGTCTTGGAAGAAGTATGGCCAGAGTGCTAAGATAGTGAGACTTCACCTTATACACTTTAGACATTTTGTCAGGTAAGATCAGTCCCTGCAGAATGACATCTATGCTTGGTAATGTAGAGGGCTAGTGTAAAAGAGGGAGGTCCCCAAGGACTGCAACAATGGGCACAAGTTTAGGAAGGATTTTTTAGGGTGGCTCAGGGCCATGCAGTGCATGTTCTGTTGTGCATGGGGTCTCTATGAATGAGAACTGACTGGAGAGCACCTAATAGGAAGTATTCTCTGTTCCACTGTGCAGTGTTGAACATGAAGATGGCAGTCCACATCAGCAGGGATGCAAATAGAAGGGGAGACTGGAGGGGAAATATCATTGTGCTAATTAGTTTGGTTGCTGAGAATGTGCAAAACAATGAATGACTTGGAAAAAAGAAGAACCACCTGTGCTAGTCCTGGTTGACTAGAAAAACAAATTCATAGATAGACATATGTGTGAAGAGAGAACTTTAAATCAAAGAGCAATGGTACATTAAGAAAACATCCCAGCCCAGTTCAGGTTAAATCCATAAGTCCAATATTACCCCATGTGTCCATTACCAGTCTATAAATTCTTCTGAAGACTCACACAAATACATGCAATGATGCTGAATTCAGGAGGAAAGATGACAGGTCAGTGGGTACAAAGTCTTGTGGATCCAGTGGTAGTGGAAGCTTCTCAGTGCTGGCATGGGTCTCCACATGGTTCCTTAAGCTCCAGAGCTCTGACTGCCATCAGCTTAGCACCATCTGGCTTGTTATCAGAAAGATGAAGCAGAGTCTAGATGTACCTGGCCTCCAGTGAGCTATTTATCTCCATGGCACTTCCAAATGAGGTCATCAAGCTGTGACCTGAATGATAGGCCAGACCTCACCCCTTCACAAGTTAACACCAAATTATGTAACTATCATACTCACCTACCTGTCAGTTTGCTGGTGCCAGGAGTCCAAGGTGCTAGGGTACATTTTGACTGTCTAGGAGTTCCCTGAGGGGCCTCCACAGAGGTTGAGTTTTGTTTTGGTCCATTCAGGTTAGAACAGTTACAGATATATGCTGCCTCTCACCATCTGCAGCAAGGAATGGCAGCTAGAGCAAGCAACCGAGTAAACCAAAAGCCTAGGAAAGAAAGGTCTATGGACAAAGATTGTTGGAGAATTCAGGACTTTGAAAGGCTATACCACGTTGACTAGAGAAGCCAGAGTGTAAGATGCATACAAGGTCCAACTGCTCAAGAAACACCCGAAGGAACCTTAGACTTGCACCTCTGGTTCTTTTCATCACGATCTCAGTGCCCATGGGTTCTTTATCTGATGATAGGCTCTTGTGGCATAGTCTTTGTCTGAATCATCTTTGCGTTCACCACTTCTTAGTCTAAATATCTGTTGACTTGAATCACACAATACAAGATAGGATGCTTTCTCCTGCTTGTACTATTGCTGCTTCTGTAGCTTTCAGAAGTTAAAGCAGGAGAGTTGAGCCTCTGACTTCCAGTCCAGGAGGACCATGTCAAATAGTTATATTGCAATCTCATTGCCAGGCATTCTTTTGGGTGCTTTATATGTAATAACTTAATTCATCATCGATGATTAAAAGTCATACTGGGTTAAGTAACTCTATCCGTGTCTTACGTTTGAATGAAGAGAGCAGTTAAGTGAACTTACCCAAGGTCACTTTTAGTATGCATATAGGCTTTCACATAGTTAGAAAGAGAATGAAGGTTTTGAATCTGAGTAGTCTGATCCAGCACTTTTGAGTGTTAATAAATGCTTTTGTTTTTCCAATTAGCTCCCATATCTTTTTCCCCTCTCCTCCTCTTGTGCCTCTTCAACACCCCTTCCTGACTTTCAGTACTTCCCTATGGGCCTTTAGTCTGAAAGGGCTGCCTTCTCCTTATCTCACATTGTACTTATTGCCCACGGCCAAGAGCAGGAAGCCATAGACAGCATCTTTGTTGTCCACTTGCTTGACACAGATGGGTCTCCCTTTCTTATCTTTGTCAAGCACATTTAGAGGTGAAGCTGCTGAGCGGCAGTTCAGTTTAATTTGTTGATTTTACTTGTTTGTTTCCATTTCCACAAAGGATATTTGTCCTGAATGTTCCTGAAAGCCAACCCCAATCCAGCTCTTCTTGGCAAAGAGCTGTTGATGGAAGAAAATTAAGGAGAGAGATAAAAGCAATCAGCACAACAGCTAGACCAGTCTGCAAATGTTTGCTGGGAACAGTGTTGATTTACCAAAATGGTCTCGAGCATACCACGTTAGCCGATGTAATTGAAACAATAATGATCTCAATTTTAGACTCATGACATAAATTATATTCTTTTTCAGTTCAGTAATTACTACCTATTTTCTCACCCTAAGCATCCATCCTTTTCTCTTTTATTCTCTCACTGAACTTCATCTTGCTAAATAAATATATTTATTGTGGATTGGACACCTCTTTTCTGTTGTCTGCATGTATGAACAGTTGTGAATTTATTGGAAATCATAGCAGTTGCCACTGGCCTGATCTTGGCTTGTTGTCAAAAGCTGATGTGTGTTGGAATAGAAATGTACAGCAAAGGGCTTTCAATGCTGATCCTGAGAAGTAGCTCACCAGACATTTCATCTGAGGAGGCTCTGGGTAGACTCGAACCTTCAACCTTTGGGTGGGTAGCCCAATAGACTGTCTGTACCACTCGAGGACTCCTCAGGAAAATAATAATCAATAAGAAATGATTTGGGGGCTGAGCCCCAGTGGCGTAAGTGGTTGAGTGCAGGACTGCAGTCCACGGGCTTGGTGGTTCAAATCCAGCAGTGGCTTTCAGGAGCAGCACTGGGTAGCGCCCATGACCACCAGAGGCAGTGATGTCCCCCCCAAAAAAAGAAATGATTTGGTATGGGCGATGGAAAATTTGGAAACAGATGTGCTGGTGGTTGTACAACATGGTGAGTGTAGTTAGTGTCACTGGCTTGTACACATAAAACTGACTGAAATGGCAAGTGTCTTTATATATACATATATACATATGCCCACGATAAAAAATTTTAATTGAAAAAAAGAAGAAAGAAAGAAGTCATTTGCCCATTGTGAGAAGAAAAGTTGTAAGATAGGGCATACCCTAATTAGATGCCTCCAAGTGTTCAACAGGAATGAGAATCAGTCTCGAATGATTTATCACATCTCATTATGTTGCATAAATGAACTTTATTTTTTAAACACCAGCTTGACAAGAAATCTACCTCAGTCATTTTCTGCTTCTCACTTAGAGATGAGTCTTCAAAGGAAACTATTATAGAGTGGAAGCAGCCACAGGGATAGTTAGGTGGTCTAGTCACTAGCCATCACTACGTACTGACCACCGGCACTGGAGGTGGGGGTTAGCCATTGTCCCTGTCCATGTAGCACCTCCAGTCCAATGACTCTGGTTGGTCAGGTCATGCACAGAACATGAGACCCATTGGTCAGATTACTATGTTTTGTTTTGCTTTTTTCATAAATCATTTTATTGGGGACTCATACAACTCCTATCATGATCAATACATACATCAATTGTATGCAGACCATATTTGTTGTCATCATCGTTCTTGAAACATCCTGCTTTTACCTAGACCCCCAATACCTGCTCCCCATATTTTCCCTCCCTCCTCCCATCCCCTCTCCCATGAACCCTTAACAATTTACAAATTGTCATTATCAGATTACTATGCTTTAAACTGATGACTGCGGACTGGTGATGGCCTGGAGACAGTTTTAGTCTGATGCTGATGGTGGACTTTAGATATTTTAACTCATGACAAAATATAAAAATAAGGAGATTTATCCTTTCAGAAGCATTTTCTTCTTTTTTAATTGTTAGAAAATTTGGTAAGTCTGGCTCCATTTTCACACCTGATAACATTGGGCTGAAACTAGCCCCTTGCAAGTCTCTTCACTGGCTATATTACCTGCCTTTAGGTATTCACATTTGTCATCCTTGTTCTACATTGACCACAGAATCACAACTGCCCCTCCCTTGTTTACATAGTCACTAAGGAGAATGGCCCCAGAGGGTTTCCACAGTTGTACATAGAGTCAGAACCAACTCATTGTCATTTAACAACAACAAATCTTTCTGGAAGAACTGCTACATTTCTCCCTGCAGGGCAGGTGGTAGTTTGAGTGGCTGACCTACAGATTAGCGGTCAAGTGCTTGACTATTATGCCACAGGGCTCCATTAGCCTGCTGCCTCTTCTGGAAATTTCCAAGGAGCACCATGCGATTGCCAGCTGCTGGAAGAACCCAGAGACTTTCCCCTCCTTCCTGGCTGCCTGGGCTGCCAAAATACTTCCTCCTTTCTCAATGATTTCGTTTTGCTCATCTTTTTTACCTACCACAAATGGTCCCTCCCTTTTTTTTTTTTCAAAAAAAATAGTTTTATGGGCACTACATCCACATGTGACACAATACAATAATTCAATCATATCAAAAGAATTGTATAACCATCACAATCAACTCTAAAACATTGTCTTCTTATTTGTACTCACTGTTATTCTCCTTTCTACCTCATATGGAAAATTCTCAGTTCTCGCTTGGAAGCTACTATTTGGATTCAATCTCTCTCTCTCTTTTTTAAAAAAAATCATTTTACTGGGGGCTCATCTAACTCTTATCATGATCAATACATACATCATTTGTATGCAGTCCACATTTGCACATTTGTTGTCATCATCATTCTCAAAACATCCTCCTTCTGCTTAGACTCCCAGTATCTTCCCATAGTTTACCCTCCCTCCCCTCTTTCCCTCCCTCATGAACCCTTAATAATTTACAAATTATCATTAGTCTGTCATATTGCACACTGTCCGATGTGTCCCTTCACCCACTTCCCTGTTGTCCCAGGGAGGAGGTTATATGTAGATCCCTGCAATTGGTTTCCCTTTCTACTCCGCCTTCCCTCCACCCTCCCAGTATCACCACCCTCACCACTGGTCCTGAAACGATCATCTGTCCTGAATTACCCATGTTTCTGGCTCCTATCTGTACCAGTGTATATCCCCTGGTCTAGCTGGATTTATAAGGTAGAATTGGGATCATGATAGTGGGTGGGGGAAGCATTTAAGAACTAAAGGAAAGTTGCATACTTCATTGTTGCTACACTACCCGTGGGACACCTGATCCAGGGACTGTTTCTCTGTGAGTTGAGGTTCCTTCAAGCCTTGCTTCGCCACGCTTCTGGGGATTGTCGGCCCCTGTCATCGAACTGATTGTTGGTGACCTGCCTTGCTGTTTGCTGCTTGTGGCCGGATAGCCTAAATTGCTCTACTGAGGACTACTCAGTGGCCCTCAAGACTCCAAGGACTGCCAGTGTACTATCTGTCTCACACAAGTGAGTTGCACCGAGCCATTTGTACTTCTTCATAGATTAATTAACTGTTTATTTATCTTATATATCCTTCTGTCTATATAAATATAGAAAGAGAATTACTAGTGTCCTGGTTTTATTTCTCTAGAGAACCCTGTCTAACACATGAGTGCTTATGAATTACCCGGACTAACACACAAGGTCAAGGATTTTGTCTTGCTTGGATGCACAAGCAATGCTCTTGGAAGCATCAGTGAAAAAAATTAGAAGACAGACTGCATGAGGTAAATCTGCTACGCAAAATCTCTTTAGCGTATTGAAGAGTAAAGGTGTCACTTGGAGAAGTAAGTCATGATATTTCCTTTGTATCATATGCAAATGAAAGCTGAACACTGAATAAGGAAGACCATAGAAGAATCGATGCATTTGAATTGTGGGCAGGAGAAGAATACTGAAATTATCCTGGACTGCTAGAAGGACAAACAGATCTATCTTGGAAGAAGTAAGGCCAGAGTGCTTCTTAGAGATGAGACTTTGTCTGATATACTTTACTTTGGACATATTAACAGGAAAGAACAATTCCTGAAGAAGATCATCGTGTTTGGTAAAATGGAGGGGCAGCAAAAGAGAGGGGGACCCTACATGAGATGGAGTGACACAGTGGCTGCAAAAATGGACTCAGTTGTAAAGATGGCACAGAACTGTGCCTTGTTGTGTTTATTGCGTATAGGGTTGCTATGGGCCACAGTCAACTCAATGGCACCTAGCAACAACAATCAATCAATTGAGCCCACCACTTATCTGTCAGTTTTCAATTCTCACCAGGAATATCCCTTGTGAACAGGTTTCAACTGAGTTTCCAGACAGACTAGAAATTCCAAGACAAACTAGAAGGAAGGATTTGACTGTGTAAGTCTTAAAAACACTGAAACACTAATTGTGAAACACTGAAAGCACTTAAACACTAATAGTAAAAGCCTTGTTAATGGCAGCAAAACATTAATATAATGATGGAAAATAAGAAATTTGGTTTGAAAGACACTCAAAATATGACTAAGAGCTGCCTCCTCAAGTAAGTTCAACCCCAATGATATAGATGGAATAAAGTATCAACAAACTTCATTTATTGATGCTGCATGACAAAAAAGAATAGCCACAAACATCCACTAACAATTGGAACATGAAATATATGAACTATGAATCTAGGAAAATTGGAAGCCATTAAAGATAAAATAGAACATATGAAGATTGATATGTTAGCTATCAGAAATTGCAATCCCCTGAAACTATTTTGCAGTCCAATGCTCTACCACTGAGCTATTCCCCCTAAACTGACTATTTTGAACTGGACAATCCTACAATTTATTGTGACTGGATTGGCAAATTCAAATGAAAGAGTGCCATATTCACCAACGAAAATATTTCACTATCTATCCAAAAGTATACCTACCCCTATCAACAATAAGATGATCTCCATACCCTGACAAGGAGCACCATTTAAGATGGCTATTCTTCAAATTTACACACCAACCATGAAAGTCAATGATGAAGAAGCTAAAGAACTCTGCCAACTTCTGCAGCTTGAAATCAATTGAGTCTGCAATCAAGATGCATTGCTAGGCCAGACGTTCTTCGCCGAGCCGTCGCGGTCTCGTGCTTCAACAGTACTTGAACGGAACCGGGCGCTCGCCAGCCTCCCCCCGCCAGCCCGCCCGCCCGCCCGCCCGCCCGCCCGCAGCACCTCTCATCCGGACTCTCGACGCCCCCCGCCTTCATGACGACCGCGTGCCCCTCGCAGGTGCGCCAGAACTACAACCAGGGCTCGGAGGCCGCCATCAACCGCCAGATCCACCTGGAGCTCTACGCCTCCTACACCTACCTGTCCATGTCGTACTACTTCGACCGGGATGACGTGGCTCTGAAGAATTTTGCCAAATCCTTCCTGCTGCACCAGTCTCACGAGGAGAGGGAGCACGCAGAGACACTGATGAAGCTGCAGAACCAACGAGGGGGCCGGATCTTCCTCCAAGATATCAAGAAACCAGACGGTGACGACTGGGAGAGCGGGCTGAACGCCATGGAGTGCGCGCTGCACCTGGAGAAGACGTCAGCCAGTCCCTGCTGGAGCTGCGCACACTGGCCCCAGACAAGAACGACCCCCATCTCTGTGACTTCATCCAGACACATGACCTGGACGAGCAGGTGAAATCCATCAAAGAACTGGGCGACTACATCACCAACCTGCGCAAGATGGGGACCCCGGATTCCGGCCTGGCCGAGTATCTCTTCGACAAGCACACCCTGGGTGACAGTGACGGAGAGCGCTAAGCGGCAGCCTGGCCTGCCCCAAGTCCCCAAGGCCGCACATGCATGAGGGGTAGACCTGTCCCTTTTCTAGAAATTGTACCCAAGCGTCCACTTCCGTTCTTCCATTTGTACCATTCCTTCAGATAAAGTCTATAAAGTCCTTTGATACCAGCTGTTGTCTCAGATCTTGGCAGAGAGCCACCCAGGCCCAGGCGGTCGCATTTTTTTAAGCGCCCCAGTTCCCACTGCAAAATCCTACTTAATAAAACGGAGCTTGCGCAAAAAAAAAAAAAAAGATGCACTGATAATTATTAGTGATTAGAATGTGAAGGTTACAAATGAAGAAGAATTATTGATAATTGCAAAATATGGTATTGGTGATAGAAATTATGCCCTAGATTACATAATACAATTTTGAGGATGAGCAAGTAAAATATCTGTGGTAGTATATTGTAAATATCTTTACCAAATTGCATAAATGGACCTCAT
>PVJH01025506.1:0-31372 GCA_004026705.1 Nesogale talazaci
AAAAAAAATTTTTTTTTAGGCATCACTGCCCTCAGGTGGTGGGAGTAGGAGGCTCATCCTTTGCTCCTGGGAGCCGGAATTGAACCTCCATCCCAGTGGGCCGCAGTCCCGCGCACAATCACTACGCCACCGGGGCTCAGCCCCATTTTCTTTAAGTATCATTAACAATACTACATTTGTTAAAACATTCAGATGTAAGTCAGGAGTAAAGAGAAACTGTGGACACATGAGAGTCTGAAAACATTTGAGGTTGGCCAAAAATGAAAAGCAAGCTAATTCCCAAATCACACATCTATAAAATCCTCTTTGTTACTTATCCCGCATTTGAAAATTTGCAATTTCAAGGTCTAGAAAACTTTGGTTTTATTCTAAAACAACAATTTTGTGACTCCACTAATTTTCAAAACTTTTCATGTAGGACAGTCCCTACCTGTTCCTCCCGTGAGCCTAGATGCTTTCCTAGTACTCATGGGAGAGCTTGTACACTCTTGGTGGAGTTTGTACACACTGCTCAGAATATTTTTTGAGGTGGAGAGGTATTTTACTTACTAAAAGCTGCATACCGCAGAGAACTGACTCAGTTGGAAATGGATTATTGCTCCTTTCTATGCAATTACAGAAATTAAGAAAGTAAATGTTTTACTTCCAAAGGGAAAATGTTCCCCCTTCCTTCCAACTAGCTAAACTCCAACATTCCAGTATTCAATTTTTGAAGAAAAGCAGGAGTTCAATCCTATAAAAAGGTCACTTGCAATTAAGTTTCTACAGAAAGCAAAGCATTCCTGTAAATGTCAGTATGACATGGGAAAAAACAAAAACAAAACAAAATTCCCAAATAGGAACAATTCAATAAAACAAGGGGGCAAAACAGTGAAACATTAGGTTTTAGGATGTAACTGCTTCAACAACCACAGCCAGTCATGCAGTGTTATGACCTTAAGTCTCTTCTCCTTGTTTGACCAGAATGACGTTTACTCTGTCACATGGCAATATGTCTGTGCCACGGATCCTACAAGGTTCTCTCTCTATCTGTCAGCCCTTGTGTCACTTTTAGAAGGGACATGCTGAGTGAGGGTGACTGGACACTGGAACAGAACATGCGCGATCACTGAGTAAAAGCCCCAACAACAAAATGTCGAAAGTACAAAACATGAGCAAATAAGGCTGGAATGTAAACACATATGACTCTTACAAGGCGATAAACTGTAATCAAGAGATATCCTTGTAACTCTGCTCCAGATCCAGAGCCAGAACAGTTCCAGCACCTCGGAAATCCCTCGTGCCCTCCTTCATCTGTGGTCAGTCCCCAGGGGACCCACGGCCTGACTTGTACATCACCTGGGAGTTGGCTCGTTCTTGAACGTCACATAAATTACTGCTCTTTTGTTTTGGGGGGGGGGGCGTTACTGCCCTCTGTTGGTCATGGGAGCTACCCAGTCTTGCTCCCAGAGAGCTGCTGCTGGATTTGAACTGTCAAGTCCACAGGCCGCAGTCCCTCACTCAACCACTACGCCACCGAGGCTTAGCCCAAATTACTGCTCTTTGCACCTGTCTAAATTTTAGAGTTCTGCGAGATCCATCTATGTTGCTATAGCACAATGGCCTTGCTTCCCTATCCCTAGTCTCCCGACTTTCCCGATTTGAAGCTACCATGGGTGATCCTATACAAATCCTTTGGTGGACATGTGTGCAAATTCCTCTCGGCCACGAGCCAGGGTGGGGCTGTTGACTCACAGAGCCGGTACATTTGGCTTCCTTGCTCACTGGCTCTGCAGTGTGAGTGACCTGTCTACAGGTCCATCCACAGGGTACGGCAGTCCTCGTCGCCCAGGTCTTCCCCAACTCGCGGTATTGCCAGATTGCAATTTTCTCCACGCTCCCTGTGAAGCCTGCATTTGGAGAATGATGAGGCTTTCCCCTCCCGTAGAGAATTTCAGGGTTGGAGGCCCACAGAGGCTGTGCTGGTTTGGCCCCCAGGGCCGCTAGCTGGACTGGCCTGCGGGCAGGGAGTCTGTGCAGGGTCCCAGAGCCACCGCTCTCAGGTGCGTCGCTGTAGGAAGCACCTGCGCCTAGACACATTCGCTACTTCACTATCCCCTTTGACTTTCTAAAACCAGGGGTCTGTCTGTCCTGACTGCGGTGGAGGAGTCCTTCATGTCCATGAATCCAGGTTCTGTGTCAGACACGTGCACTGCAAAAATCTTCCCCTGGAGGCAGCGGGAAGGGAGGGGGGAAATGAGGAGCGGATACCGGGGGTTCAAGTGAAAAGCAAGTGCTTTGAGAACGACGAGGGAAACAAACGTACCAAAGTGCTTGACCCAAGGGACGTATGTGCAGATTGTGCTAAGAGTTGCACGAGCCCCCACTAAAAGGGTTAAATTTTTTTTAAAAAGGGGAAAAATTAAAAAAAAATCTTCCCCTAGTTTGTGGCTTCCCTTATCCCTTGTGCTCATCTATTTTTATAGAAGTTCTTAATTGTAATGAAATCCAATGTGTTCTTTTTTTGGCTTTTATGTGTAAGTGATCATACTTTGCATTCATCTTTCTGATTAGAGAGAGGTAAAAGCCAGGGTGTTCCCCACCCGCACCCCCCGCCGTGGTTACCCCACTGATCCAGGCCAGGGGTGGACTGCGAGGGAACAGTGTTTCTCCCCCTCACCTGTCTGAATCGTCTGCTTCCCTCCGGAGAGGACACCCAGAGGGAGTATACCTGTGGGAGTCAGGCCCTTGAGGGTCAGCACGCTCTCACGCTCCTCCCTGCAAAGCAAGAGCAAATCCCGGTCAACGTCAGGCAGGCAGCCCAGCACTCCGCAAGTCCAAGAGGTACACAGAGGAGCTGAAGGAAAAACCCACAGCAATGAAGTTTTTCCTGCTCCCCACCCCCCTCCCTGACTCCGAGAAAGGGGTGGGTTCTGTGAAAATCCTATTTCCAGCAAGCAGCCAGTCCTTGCTTTACATTCAAGAGTCTTTAACAGGCAGGTATTTTTCTACTGTTTGTCACATGTCATTCCCCATTAATCCTCCTGAAAGGCGGAGGTGAGGCTGATGATTATCTCTGTTTCACAGACGAGGGGAGGGGGGCACAGAGAAGAGGCGGCAGAGCCAGGATTTGAACACAGGCAGCATGAGTCGACTCAAAAGCTATACTCCACCTCTACCCGCTCCACTCAACCCTGGGACCCAAGGAAGGCTGGCCACGCCTGCTGAGTCACGTTCCTGTGGAAGGCTGACGGCGTCGCACTGGGCGTGGACGCGGGCAGCACCAATCCCCAGCGCCACTCACACAGAAAACTTCTGAACTCCACTGTGGATATCGAATGACACAATGCTTTTTCCTTACCTAAGGACCGAAAAGACCCGGGCCATCTTCCCGATGGCTCTGATTTTATTCTTGATGATCTCCTTGCGAACAGTGGTGCCTCCTTAGGGAAGACAAGGAATGAATGGGTTAGAGGACTGTGGTCATTGTTGGCTTTTTACGCTGCAGGCTGCAACAGCTTTCTCAGTCAAATTAAAGGAACTGTCATTTTAAAAGAGCCAAGGCTTATGTTTGTTGAAATAGGAAAAGTTCCTAGGGATTTGGGGGAAACAAAAGAAGAATTAAAAGATACAGTCAAAAAAAAATGAAGAGGCCAGGAAAAGACAGGCTCTGCACACTTCTGAGGCAGGGACCCAGATTCTGGAGACCAGCGGCAAGGGAAGTGGGTGCCCGCCCTCAGAGCAACCTCAGGCAGGTGCAGGGGTGGGGGAGCACACATTTCCGGAGAAGCTGGTGGCCCCCGAGGTCAAGGCGGTAGATTCCCGCCCATCCAAGGGCACAGGCTCCTCCTGGGCTGTCTTCTGCATGTGAACTCAGGGTACAGCCAGTGGTCCTGAACATAGTGAGGCCGCTTTCCTTCTTTTACTCGCGCACACACACACCAGGGAACTATTTCTAGGATACAAAAAACGAGCACAGAAACGTGGCCATGGAGCGGATTCTGGCTGGGAGTGACCCTGTGTGACAGGGTGGATGTGCCCGGAGGGTTTCGAAGGCTCTTGTCTTTACGGAAGCACGCCGCCACCTTTCTCCTTTGAGCATCTACTGGGTCCCACTGCACGACAATCCAGTTAGCGGCCAGGTGCTTAAACCGTCGTGCCACTAGTGCCCCTACTTTACTCCACTGACAGCGGGGATTGCAAGGGTGAGACACGTATTTTATAAAGAGACATCAAGAAGCCAAGAGCCAGGCAGGCACCAGGTGATGGCACTTGAGAAGAACTGAAACCCAGGATCTCCTGTTTAAACACTGGTTCAAGCAGCAGGGAGGGCCTCGAGGCTACTGTCAATCACTCAACTCCCCACTACAAGGGGTCTCCCCGACAGACAGACAGTGGGGGTACAAGAACATTTCCGACAGCCTCTAGGAGCCCTGGGGGGACTGCAAGGTCGGCACCTCAAAATCACCAGCCACTCTCTGGAGAAGGACAGGACTTTCTACTCCGGTGACTGCTTCGTCTCAGAGGCTCACAGGGGCTGTTCTACTGTCCTGTGGAGGGGCATGGGCGTGAGGGCAGTGAGTTTAGTGATCTCCAGAGGGAAGAGGCAGGCCAAGAAACCAGCACATGGACCAGAAATGTGAGAAGAGAGATGCCGGCGTCTATGGGAGGCAGGGGAAAAGTCAATGTGAGATGCACTGAGGGGATTATTGCTAGCAGCTTCTTGGGGCCAGCCTGGGTACCATGACACAATAGGAAACTGTAAACTTCTTTTAAAAATTATTTTTGGTAAATTTCTCGTCAGTACTTTCTGTGATGGCTTAGAAGTTTGCAACGTTACATGACACGGCATTTATTATTACCCAACACTTTTTCTCTCCACAAATCATAGAAATGAAACGAGGCAAAGGAAAAGAAATTGTCAGTGGAGTGCCTGGTGTTGAAAAAGTGCGAGGGAACAGTTTACAAATCTTAAGGTTGTAATGCAGCAGTTCAGACGGTGCTCAGGAAAGTGAAGGGGAATAGCCCGGCCCACTCAGACAAAGCAGCAGCAGGGGGGCCTCAGGGGCACCCTGCTTGCTGGTCAGTCACATGGCGTCTGTACGTGGCAGGGAAGCCTGCTTTGCACCCAAACAATCCTGCAGGGCCAATGAGATCACCCTTACATCATGAGCACAAAAAGTGGTCTGCCAGACCCGACCTTTCCTCTTGCTGCTGCTCTAGCGGGACGCCCAGAACAAACAACTGCTCAAAAAATGAATCAGCTGTTTTAATCAGTCAAAATATTTTTAAATTTAAAACAAAAGATCATGCCTTGTATATTGCTAGGTGTTCTGTCTTTGACTTTTCATTTCAAATAATTTCAAAGTTGCAGAAAAGTGAAAAAATAGCACAAATATCTCCTATGTATGCTTCATCCAAAGTTCACCTAGTCACACCGCCCCATCTGCTCTGTCAATTGCTCTGTCTGTGATGCATGCGTCTTTTTGCCCTGAAACAGATGAGAGTACAAGCAGCATTGCTCTTTAACGCCAACACATCCGCGTGGAGTCCCGCTGCCTGTACCATCACGTAACACTGTGTGTGGTTCTCCTACAACTACAGGACAGAAGCAGTCCTGGTCCATTTACGGTTGGCAGAGTGTCTTCTCTAACCTGTCCCTGTTGTTAGGCCCTCTGAGCAACAGACTGAACCACTCCACGGGCCTGCACCATGCTCACAGGTCCTGAGCCCACAGACGCAGCCACCGTGCCACATCTCGCTGAGGGCCTTTCTCTCTCTCACCACCTTTCCGTTTGACCTAACTCGATGTCCTTCTCCAGGGACTGGTGTCTCTCGACGACGTGTTTCAAGCGTGGAAGACGAAGCTTGCCTTCCTTGTCTCTAGGTAGCACTCTGGTTGTACTTCTCCCAACACAGATCTTACATTCTAAACTTGTCAACTGTTCCTCTCCTTTAGCTTTTCTCAACATGTGTGCCCTGTCCCTGTCCGGGGTCGAATGACCCTTTCACAGGGGTTGCTCCCGCACACTTTCTGCTTCCAGCTCTCCTTGCCCTACTTTCTGATCTCAGAGCAGAATTTTTCTATGAGGAGAAATAAATGTCTCAGTTGATCCAGGCAGCATAAAATGAAGGGATAATGGGAACTGTTATCAGTACATGGTCAAGAAAAGTACAAAAAATAAGCAGGGGATGTTCACTTGGGCACCCTGTCCTCAGGTTTAAAAAAAGAAAATTGTACAGCACTATGGGGAATTCTGGGAACAATTTCTCCTATAGCCCCTTGCCTCGAGGTTAGTGTCGTCAAATCTGATGTATGGTGCAGAGTGGGTGGTTGTGCTGTTGGGCTGCTGACTTCAAGGTTAGCGGTTTGAACCCATCAGCTGTTGAGAGAGTGGGAGAGAGAGAAAGAAAGAGAAAAAGAGAGAGGAAGAGAAATAAGAACAAGAGAGGGGAGGGGAGAGGAGAAAGGAGAAGAGGGGAGAGGAGAGGCGAGAGAGGCGAGAGGAGGGTTTCTACTCCTGCAGAGCATTATAGTCTGGGAATCGCCAAGGGGCTGCCCTCTCTGCCCAGTTGGGTAACTGAGTTTGATTTTTCTTTTTTCTGAGTTTGATTTTTCTATGGAGTGCATGGCTATCTCTTACAAGTCTACATTCACCACCCACATGGGAGTCCCCTCCCTTTTTCTCAATCACTCTGATATGTGTGAAGAACATTTTCCAATGGCCTTTGGAGAACAGGTACCCAGGAAGCGCATTTTTTGAGACCTTGCCAGTCTCGACAGGGCTTTAATCGTTTGGCTGGACATGACTTTCCTCCAGCCCTTTGTGAGAGTCACCGCTCCTCTGCTTGCCTCACCACGCTGTCTTTGTCCTCTCTTGTCTGTTCGGCCCTGGTGGAGGCATGTTTTCCTCTAGCTGGGGGGCCCTTCATCTCGCTTGAGTCTAAAGGACTTCTTCTCCTTTAATTCTAGGAACCTTTCTAAAGAGGTTTCCGAAACAATCTCCTCCTCTGCTCATTTTCTCCCTTCTCGTTCTACAAGGTCTACTGTTCAGAGAGTGGACCTCCTGGATGGATCCCCGATTTTCACTCTCTGAGTTTCCACCTCTGTCCTACTTTGGGGGAGATGCCATTCATTTTATCTTCTAAAAGCCCATGGAGCTTTCTCCTCTCTGCAGTCAAGGTTTTCATTTTCCAGAGCTTTCTGGTTTTCTGACGAATCCTTTCAAAATAGCGTTATGCTTTTGTTAAATGGATTCTGTTGTGATTCGTCAGGCTGTGAGCCACAAGGTCGGCACTTTGAGACCACCAGCAACTCCTCAGGAGAAAGGCAGTGTCCACACCTGGAAAGAGATACCGCCTTGGAAACTCACAGAGGTGTGTGTGTGTGTGTGTGTGTGTGTGTGTGTGCCGGAGGGTATGTGAGGATATCACAGTTTTTCCTTTTTTTGGGGGGGCGTGGGGTAGGGGAGTGCATCACTGCTCTCCGGTGGTGGAAGTAGGAGGCCCAGCCCCACTGCTGGAATTGAACCTCCGTCCCAGTGGGCCGCAGTCCCGCGCACAACCACTACGCCACCGGGGCTCGGCCCTTCTTGTTTTTAAGTCTTATACTTCTTCAGAATCTCCACTTCGTGTCAGTGTGCTTTGTTCATTTTTGCTGTCGTTTTTCTCATGAGACTTTTCTCAAGTATCTGATAAGCTTTAGTGTTTGCTTATGATTAAGAATGAAGCACTAGGAAGTTGGTGGGTACAGATTGTTGACTTTAAATCTTACACAGGAAGGATGGGCCTTTATTAAGAAATTCTTTATTATCAATATTGAATATACATATGGCTACTAAATTCACATGGGTTTGGTAAGGTATCAAAATCGTCATTTGCATCTCCAGAGTAGAAACCCTTTGGCTTTACACTTTTATTTCTATTTTTTTTTTTTTTGGACATCACTGCCTTCTGGTGTTGTGAGTAGGAGGCCCAGCCTTTGCTGCTGTTGGCTGCTGCTGGAATTGAACCTCCACCACAGGGGGCCGCAGTCTCGCGCACAACCACTACGCCACCGGGGCTCAGCCCAATTTTTTTATTTTATTTTTTTCCCCTTTCTGCTTTGACTTAAAGTTGTTTTTTTTTTTAAATATTTGGGCATCACTGCCCTCTGGTGGTCATGGTTGCTACCCAGTGCCACTCCTGAGAGCCGCCGCTGGATTTGAACCACCAAGCCTGTGGGCTGCAGTCCCGCACTCAACCACTTACGCCACCGGGGATTCAGCCAAACTCAGTAATGTATTAAAAAGCAAGTGCCCAATAAGAACTACTGCTCAGGACCTTTCCTGTCCTCTGAAAGTCTCCCTCTTCCAAAGGAAACCCTTCTCTTGACGCTTATGGAAGTCAAGACGTTTTTGCTGTTCTTTAGTTTTACTTGTAAATATGGAGCCATAAGCGCTACAGTTTTCATTGTTTTTGAACTTTATGTACTCTATATCCTCGAGTATAAACTGAGTTTTTCAGCAACTTTAAATGCAGTTTTTGTCGTAAAATTAGGTGCCTTGGTGATATTTGGGGTGACATACACAAGCATATATGGTAATTGGAATGATGAAGTGTGAATTTTTTTTTTTAGGCATCGCTGCCTTCTGGTGGTGGGAGTAGGAGGCCCAGCCTTTGCTCCTGTGGAGCTGGAATCGAACCTCCATCCCAGTGGGCCGCAGTCCTGCGCACAACCACTACGCCACCGGGGCTCAGCCCGAAATTGGAGAATTCTATTCACTTAATAGGCTATATGAGAAACTTGCCCTATCACCTCCTGTGGTCCGACTTCACTATTTTAAAAATTATACTCTGTACGTTCGATTAAATCCAATAAATAAATGCCTATCATGTCTACTGTATTGTGCTTGACTTTAGAAATACAATAGTGAGTTTCAAGTAGAAGAGAAAGTGTCTATCATATCAACATAATTCATTCACCTACCCACCGAGGGACCCTTTCACAACTACAGACAACACTCTATCAAATATCCCAATGTTTGGCATATTTTTATAAGCATATCTTTCTGGTAATGAAAATCTCTTTCTTAATGTATATAGGAGACTTGACACTCAATTTACTTTCCAGTGAGAGCTGACTAAATTTTACTCAGTCGATTTCTTCTTAGATGTTTCCTCTTCCCTTAACATTCTGTTATCTGAACATTCATTTGGTTGCGTGATGTCCTCAAGAGTAGCTGTAGGGCTGAGCCCCGGTGGCGTAGTGGTTGTGCGTGGGACTGCGGCCCACTGGGACGGAGGTTCAATTCCAGCAGTGGGGCTGGGCTTCCTACTCCCACCACCGGAGAGCAGTCATGCCCCCCCCCCCCTAAAAAAAAAAGAGTAGCTGTAGCTGTCTGGTAGTGACTGACTAGTCTATAAGTAAAGGTACTCATGAGCTCTGTGCCTTCCCTGCAACAGTCCTACTAACATGGAAGCTAGACTTGTCCCAGTCCCTTGGATTTCTTCTATTGCACAGACAAGGGGGTAAAGAAAGTTCCAGTAAGGCCAAGATAATCGAAGTTGATTATTATGAGGCGCTTTGTGTAAGCTACATAAAGAAGGCAGGGAGTACAACCTAAGGGGTGTGGGAAACTTACTGGGGCACATCTACATTCCCAAGACAAGCTCAGCTCTCTCCGCTAGGTGGATGGCTTGTCCTAGTAGCCGGCAGTCTGGAGAACATGCGAGAGGTTTGTGTTCAAGTGCTACCACCGTTCCCAAGTCTCCTGTATTCTTAGACAAATCGGGCCTACCTTTACAATCAAACCTCCCACAGCACTGTCGGGAGAAAAAAGGAGAGTTTTCAAAAGCAAAGGCTGGGAACAAATCTAACATATACTAGCAGGGGGTAACTTAAGTGATGATCCACAGGACTACTATGTAACCATTCAAAATAAATATACAAAAAAATACCCCCCGGTAAATGAAAAGAGTGGAGCGGGTACAGCATATCATGATCTAATTTTTGTCGAACAGACAAAGATCTCCACCTATCCAAACAGAAGAGTCAGCTAACGGAGCATACACCAAGTGTGAACAATGTAAACCTATCAGGTCATGGCATGACAGGTGGAGATGACTTTTCTCCCCCTTGTTTATTTTTCTGTGTCCTTCAAATTTTATTTTCTTAAAGTGAGTTTAACTTGTGGTTTATAAGACAAAGTTCTTCCAAATATAAACCCAACCCCAAGCGTCTTATAGTTGAAATGAGGAAAAGTCGAATTTACCTTCTAATGATTCATCATCAGAAATTAGTTCATCGTCAGAGCAAATGTTGAGAATGTTAACCAGCATCTCTGTGACTGCATGAGAAGACAAAACAACCCAAAATGTACACAATTAGTTAAGCACTTTTCTAAAATAATCTGGGTATCTAAGTAAGCACATGTGCTAAAACAACGTGAACGACAAGCTGCCATTCTATCATTGACTAGTACTGAACGAGCGGCTTAAGTAGAGGCCTCCAGGTTTCCACCACATAACTCCATCACCTGCTCCAGCCAAAGCCTGAGTCTTTTCTTTTTTGTTGTTCTTTGGGGGGGGGGGGCATCACTGCTCTCCGGTGGTGGGAGTGGGAGGCCCAGCCCCACTGCTGGAATTGAACCTCCGTCCCAGTGGGCCGCAGTCCCACGCACAACCACTACGCCCCCGGGGCTCAGCCCCAAAGCCTGAGTCTTTTAAGATTCTACTCCATGTGACTGAAGTAGACTCCTAATTAATACAAATTTTTTTAAGTTTAGTAAAGCGATAAATAAGTATGCATGCCACTAGGGTAGATGAGCCTATATGTAAATACGATTTAAACAACATCACAAAGGAGACACTGCTACGGGCAGACTTGGTCTCGCTGTGTCTCACACGGCTGCCCTCGGCCGGCGCTGCGTTTTACAAACGGGAGGCTTGTGGCAGCCTTCGGGTGAGCGAGTCTATCAGCGCCATTTTTCCAACAGCGGGAGCTTATGACTTGCTGTCTTTGCAGTACATTTTGGTCAGAGCCACAATCTTTCTAACGTTATCCTGATGCTGGTACACGCCACGCTATAATGTAGACACAACTTTTAAAGCACTGGGCGCCCCCAACACTTGCGTCGCCCACTGTGTTGCAGCATTTGCCGCATGGCCATGATCTGGAAGGGGGTCCCCTCTCTCTGAGATGCCCTGGACATAATGCACTTGAATTTCCTATTGGATGGGTGCTCACTACCAAGCACGTGGAAAGCTCTCCCCGTGCCCCGAGAGATGAGCGGTCCATGCCCAGCAGGACTGCTTTTTTTCTGCCTCTTCATCTGTGTTGCTTCATAAAGAAAACTGTAAGGACCACATTTCCTGCTCAAGCTCTTTAGCACCGAAGAAATCCACTGAGGGGATAACATAGCGACTAACTTATTTGAACATATTGACCAAAGTAGGCCAGCTACCTTAAACTGATATTTAGAATAAGAAACGCAGGATGAACTCTAATGGAGCAGTCAATTACGGGCCATTTCAAAACCTTTGTAGAGAAAAGCCAAGAGGAGGATACATTTCTTCTAACTCTGTTTCTGAATGCCCTGGGAGTTATGTCTAAATACAGACCGGGACTCAGTCGTTCTGTATGTTATGAGAAGTACGGGCCCCACAGGCTTTGTTTCTCTTACCTTTCTCCCCAACAAAAGGCAAAGACCACGTGAAAACATCCATAAAGTTGGGAAGCCAGTAAGGGTGTGGAGAGCAGTTAAACTGCCTGATGTTCATGACATTGTTTTCATATTTCAGCACAGCAGCTACAAAGGAAAAGGCAAGACTCTGGGCACAGAGGAATGTGACACGGCAATCAATACACACATGCTACACAGAATTCAGGAACTTTCCGTTCATAAAGCTGGAACTAAGTACGTAAGTGCAGATGGAAAGCAATTTAAGCATTTTATAATAGTTCATTCTCAAAGAATTAGCTCAAAGAACAAAGTCGCAGATGAGGTTGTATAATAAAAGTACAAAGCAAACCAAGCTCTGGGACTTCAAAGGGTGACTGCACATAAACCTCGGATCTAACAAGCAATAACGTCCTTTCCTAGGACAAGTGGCTAAATCACAACCTCCTTTGAGGGCAAGTACCGCTCACTATATGAGCACAGCATGTTGGGGAGTCATTAAAAAGACCCAAGGAGTTCATTTCCTGGGAGTTTATATCAGTTCATTTTAGGTCATCTACATGGTCAATTTGGAGTAGTTTATAATCAATGCTTGAAAGTCTGTTACATCACCTCTGCAGGCAATAGGAGGAATTGAGGGGGGGGAAATGGCGCTATGTCCTGTACCCAATCAGTATACTCATAGCAAAAGGTCAGCAGTTTAAATCTACCAACTGCTCCCAGGGAGAAAGCTGGGGCTGGATGCTGCCCTAAGATTCACAGTCTCAGGAACGGTGGGGAGCGGTTCTGCTTCATCCTTGAGAGTCACGATAACTTAGAATAAATTGGCTATGGTTACTGGTGTTTTTCTATACAAGTTTACTATTAATTAGTGCCCATTGTTGCAAACATATTTTGTGACCAAATGGATTTTCTTTCTATTTTAGAAGTTGTAATATCAAAATACTAGTGTCCATCTCTGGTAACGTTGCTTTTGCTATTATTCTAAGTACTCTTATCGTGGCCATAACATAGATGAGGGCATGAGGGTTCCCCAGAAACGATAGACAAAGATCCCTCACTGGTTCCTAGAACAACATTTCAATCTGGAGCTCCAAACACCAACTCCCCGCCATGGCAGGGTCTTCTTGGGTTGGGGTTCAGAGGCATGGTTCTTCCAGGGCGCGGCTGGTGGGCTCTCACTGCGAACCTTTGGGTTCACCGCAGAGGGCTTTAACTGTTGTTGGACCATGTAAGTTACTGAATGCCTAAAGGGCACACCAAAAATTATACAGCAAATCCATGAAAATGGGATCTCCAGCGCTCAAAAAACTCAACACTGGCAATATCATACATGTCCTATTATTTTCAAAGTCATGTATTTATTTACTGTAGGTTAGTGACTATACAATTACTTAACAAATCCCTCAATCAACAAAGGAAAAAGACGGGAGGTAGGTCTCAATAATATATGATCAGAAATCACACCTTTAAGCTTTAAAGTTGCTTTTGAATATGCTCCTTGAAGCCAGAAATTAATAGAAGAACCTTTTAGAATCACGACTTAAGGATCGTTCATGAAACCAGTGCAAGCGAGAAGTACCAATAGGCCTTAGTAGGTCTACAGAATATGCAGAGGAGGAAAGAAAGAGCAGAAGGAACAAAGGAAAGGAGGGTGAGGGTTTCCTTTTCAAAAAAAGATGTGTTGGGCTGAGCCTGGTGGCGTAGTGGTGGTGCGCAGGACTACGGCCCACTGGGACGGAGGTTCAATTCCAGCAGTGGGGCTGGGCCTCCTACTCCCACCACCAGGGAGCAGTGATGCCTACCCCCCCCCCCAAAAAAAAAAGAAAGAAAATAAAAGATGTGTTTAGATGGGCTGCAAGAGAATCTCCAGGGATTGTCTTTGATGCCACATTTTCTGCCTCTTTCCTGGGAACATACTTAAGAAACAGTCAAGTAAAATTAAAAAAAAAAAATTTCCAAAAAGGGGGAAAAAATTTCCCAAAAATGTTTGCCCCGGTGGCGTAAGTGGTTGAGTGCGGAACTGCAGTCCGCGGGCTTGGTGGTTCAAATCCAGCAGCGGCTCTCAGGAGCGGCACTGGGTAGCGCCCACGACCATCAGAGGCAGTGATGCCCACACACACACAAAAAAGAATAAAAAAATTTCCTAAGAAGGTCACACTGTCACAGCTTCCTGAATATTCAGGTCAGTGGACTGTGACTTAAATGCTTATTGAAGGAATAATCTAGAAGAAAACCCGACTAGAAGTACATGAGGGGCCAGCAGCGAGTCGAGTGACTGCGGATTCCCGTGGCATGCTTCAGCTGAGCGTTGACACATCTGCCGAGTGGTCAGCTGGTACACTTCATAGCAAGGGTACTGAAAGGAGGGAGGGGAGGAGGGAGGAAAGACTTTAACCACAAATATGAGAGTTAAGGCCAGTAAGTGTCCTTGAAGAGAAATGGAATAACACAAGCAGTCCATACTTTTGAGAAAAGAGAACAAGAATAAGAATTTGTATGGTGAAAACATTGGAAAAAGGAAATAGGAAAGGGGAGTTAGGGAGAAGCAATGCATAAAAGGAGAGAGGGGACTGGAGAAGAAATAAGAAAACACAGGTTGGGAGAGAACTTGGACAAAGAATGCATTTTTTTGAAAAAGGAGTGCTTGGAGGCTGTAATGCAGTGGTTCAGCATAGTTTGACCCCCAAAGGGGTTGCATCCCACAGGTTGAGAACCCCTTTGGGGGTCAAACTATGCTCTCACAGGGGTCACCTAACACCATCAGAAAACAAATATTTCACAATATATAATTACACATTAGTTTGTGATTAATCACAATGCTTTAATTCTGCTCAATTTGGAATAATGAAAATATATCCTGCATATCAGATATTTGCATTATGATTCTTAACAGTAGCAAAATGACAGTTATGAAGTAGCAACAAAAATAATTTATGGTTGGGGGTCACCACAACCTGAGGAACTGTATTAAAGGGTCGTGGCATGTGACATGCTGAGAACCATTGCTATAATGAGTAGATGATCCACATCAGATTTATAAGACATATACCATTCCAAGGTGCACTGTTTTAAGGCTTTTAGTACAACCCAGGCTAAAAGGGAAACTACTGGGTTTTGTATTTCTTTAAAAAGGAAGTACATAAAGATTGAAGGAAGAATCATCCTAATTTGGTTTAATCCCTTTACTCCTTAGCCACTGAGACGCTGATTTAATTGGCATGGAATTAGCCTGGGCACTGGGATTTGTTTTTTAAAGGCACTAGCTCCCTGTGCTGCACTCCCTCCAGCCTCTGGTAAGCACAGAGGCTGTCTTCTGTCTTTCTGAAGGTATTGATTCTACTTGTCTGTCCATAGGGGTGTGAATGTACAGCATTTGTCTTATTGTGCCTGCTCTGCCCTGGACATCGTGTTTTCAAAGAAGTTCATCCATGGAGTAGCATGTATCACAACTTCATTTCTAAATGTTCATTTCCTGTTGGTAATTAATATTGGAAAAGAAATAAAGCTCTATGTGTTTTTAAGCTAAATGTTAATTGATCAAAAATATATATGTACTCCAAATAATTAGGGGGAATTAAACTTATTTTCAATACAACACTAATTTATATTGAGTCCATTCTCCCTTAAAAATAATTTTATTGGGGGCTCATACAGCTCTAAACACAATATATACATACACACTCTATGTATTTACATCTTTCCTTTTTTTAGGGGGTTCTCACACAACTCTTATCACAATCCATCCATCCATCCATGGTGTCATGCACATTTGTGGCCATCATCATTCTCAAAACATTTGCTTTCTACTTGAGCCCATGGTATCAGCTCATTTTCCCCTCCCTCCCTGCTCCCCTCTCCATCATGAATCCTTGATAATTTACAAATGATTGTCATTTTGTCATATCTTACACTGTCTCCCCCTCACCTACTTTTCTGTTGTCCATACCCCAGGGAGGTTATAGGTAGATTCTTGTGATTGGTTCCCTCTTTCTACCCTACCCTCTCTCCACCCTCCTGGTATCACCACTCTCACTACTGGCCCTGAAGGGATCATTTGTCCTGGATTCCCTGTGTTTCCAGTTCCTATCTGTACCTGTGTACATCCTCTGTTCTAGCCAGATTTGTAAGGCAGAATTGGGATCATGATAGTGGGAGGTGGGTGGTGGGGGTGGGGGGTAGCATTTAGAAACTAGAGGAAAGAGAGGAAAGTTGCATGTTTCATTGTTTCTACACTGCACCCTGACTGGCTCATCTCCTCCCCATGACCCTTCTCTAAAGGAATGTCCAGTTGTCTACAGATGGGCTTTAGGTCCCCACTCCACACTCCCCCTCATTAACAATGATATGATTTTTTTGTTCTTTGATGCTTGATACCTGATCCCATTGACACCTTGTGATCACACAGACTGGTGTGCTTCTTTCATGTGGGCTTTGCTGCTTCTCAGATAAATGGCCACTTGTTTACCTTCAAGCCTGTAAGACCCCAGAAGCTGTATCATTTGATAGCCAGGCATAATCAGCTTTCTTCATCACATTTGCTTATGCATCCATTTGTCTTCAGCAATTATATGGGGAAGGTGAACACACAATGATATGAGTTTTGCTCTTTGATGCCTGCTACCCAATCCCTTCAGCACCTCATGATCACACAGGTTAATGTGCTTCTTGCATGTGGGCTTTGTTGCTTCTGAGCTAGGTTGATACTTATTTAGCTTCAAAGTCTTTAAGACCCAGACACTGTATCTTTTGATAGCCAGGCAACATCAGTTTTCTTCACCACATTTGCTTATGCATCTGCTTTGTCTTCAGTGATGCTGTGGGGAAGCTGAGTATCATTGAATGCTAGTTTAATAGAACAAAGTATTCTTGCACTGAGGGAGTACTTGAGTGGAGGCTCAATGTCCACCTGCTACCTTAATACTACACCTATATCTATATGCACCTAGATCTAGTTCCCCATCCTTATATAAATATCTACATATGGACACGCCTGTATGTAGACCTCCACAAATGCCCTCTGCCTCCTAGTTCTCTCCTCTATTTCCTTTCACCATCCTCTTGCCACACTATCATGTCTAGCCTTCCTCTGGGTTTCAGTCATTCCTCTCGGTTACATTGTCCTTGATCAAGTCCTACCAGCTCTCCTACACCCTCCTTGTCACTGATTTCGGATCACTTGTTGTTCCCTTGTTCCTGGGTTTGTTAACACTACTTCCTTTCCCCCACCCGCCAACCTCCCATGTCCCCAGGGAGCCATTGTTTTCTCCTGCAGGTTGTGTATCTAGCCTCGCTTATCTAGATAGGCCCGTGGAAATAACAACATGCACAAAAATAGGGCAAAGCAAAACAAAGCAACAAAACAAAACCAATGACAAAAAAAAAAAAAAAAAAAGCCAGAAAACAGTTCAAGAACCATTTGTTGACCTTTAGGAGTGTTTTCTGGTCGAGTCTGATGTGGTGCCATGCCCTGGTCCCAAAGTCTATTTTTTGGTACTCCCTTGGGACTTCCTTACATGCCCTTAGTGTTTTGCCTTGGTATGGTGGATTCAGATTGGACACAATTCCCACAGCGTATCATAGTGGGGTCAGCCATATGATTTTCTCTGCATTGGTTGCTCTGAGCTGGGATATCATTCTCAATGCTTGGCTGGCCAGGATGTGCTCCACTGTCTCTTCCTCCCTCTTCATTTGCTCCTGTGTGTTCTGATCAGACCTATCTCTCTCCCTGAGCTGCAGCTTCAGTATTGTCCTCTCAAGTGAATTCTTCTGGGGGAGTTCCTTCTCTCTCTTCTTTTTTTTCTTTTTTTTTCAGGCATCACTGCCCTCAGGTTGTGGGAGTAGGAGGCCCAGCCTTTGCTCCTGGGAGCTGGAATTGAACCTCCAACCCAGTGGGCCGCAGTCCTGCGCACAACCACTACGCCACCCGGGCTCAGCCCAGTTCCTTCTCTCTCAATTTCAGAGTCCAAAACTGAGAAACAGGCACAAAAATGTTTTCTCCTGACTTAATAAAATCCTTTTAATACAGGAGCAAATAAAAAGCTACAAATTCATCCACCTTTAATAATGATATAAGAGGCTGAGCCCTGGTGGCGTAGTGGTTGTGCGCGGGACTGTGGCCCACTGGGACGGAGGTTCAATTCCAGCAGTGGGGCTGGGCCTCCTACTCCCACCACCGGAGAGCAGTGATGCCAAAAAAAAAAAAAAAATAATGATATAAGGATAAGTAAAAAAATATTGCTACAAAAATCCTACAAGCTACAAAGATCCTACAAGCTTTGATTAGACAAATACATCAAACCGCAAAGTCATTGTGTAGTTTGTTTTTTTTTTGGCATGCCCCCCATTTAGGCCTATATATGCCTGAAGGTGATGTTTCTGTATTTCCACCTTTCCCTGAAGATTTCAGCTACCCTACATCCAAACAGCATGTTTGGCCCCCTTGAGGAATTCAAAGGATATTCCTTTTAAAAGTTGAACAAGCTCTAGGAACAAAATGAAGTGTTAAGGGGGAAGTTCAGGACTGTAGATTGGGTAGGTGTGGTAGTTACATAATCTGTTGTCAATCAGGTAGCGGTAGAAGAGGTAGAGTTTAGCTTGTCAATCAGGTCATCAAGTGGTGACCTCATTTGGAGGCATTTAGGAGATAAATAGCTCTCTGGATTACATCACTCCTTGTAAAACACATTACTGTTGACAAGACAAATGAAGCTATGCTAGAGTCCTGGAACCAGAGAAGCCACGTGGAGGCCTACACTAGTGCTGAGAAGCTTCCCCGGCCACTGGATCCGCAATACTGTCTACCCCCTGGCCTGTGGTCTTCCTGCATTCGCCGTCAGTGCATCTGTCTGATGAGTTTGAAGAGCAATTTATAGAGATTGGTATTGAACATATGGACTAATGCTGGACTTAGGGACTTGATCTGGACTGGGCTTTTTGTTTTTTGGGCATCACTGCCCTCAGGTGGTGGGATTAGGAGGCCCAGCCTTTGCTCCGTGGAGCTGGAGTTGAACCTCCATCCCCGTGGGCCGCAGTCCCGCGCACAACCACTACTACGCCACTGGGGCTCAGCCCGAGATGTTTTCTTACTGGACAATTGCTCTTTGATGTAAAGTTCTCTCTTACACATGAGTGTTTCCCTGAACTTGTTTCTCTAGAAACAAACCCTGGACTAACACAGTGGGGTAATTTCGAAGGAAATTCTCAGAGGATAGCCCTTGCTAGTCTTCAAGAACAAGGAGGTGCACTGTACCCACACTCACACTCACTGCTGTCAAGTTGACTTTGACTCACAGGGACCCTAAGGTTAGATCATAGTGAGGTTTTGGTGGGAGAAACCAGTTCTGGGGCTGAGCCCCGGTGGCATAGTGGTTGAGTGCGGGACTGCGGCCTACAGGCTTGGCGGTTCAAATCCAGCAGCAGCTCTCCAGAAGCAAGGCTGGGTAGCTCCCACGACCACCAGAGGGGAGTGATGTCCCCCCCAAAAAACAAAACAAAATACAGTTCCTCAGCATGCGTCTCCTGGCCTTTTTCTCACCAATGCAATTTTCGATTGTCTTTGAACTTCTTCTGAACAAGCACCCATGACTGTCCTGTGTCCTTTGTGAAAATCGACCAGGATTTGGAATCCCCTATGTGCTGGGCTCTGGGATTTGAATGTTACTTGCCCAACTGGCACTGCCTTCAGCGGATCCTCTTTTGAAGGTAATCTAAGGAGACTAAGACAAGTGGACCACTGAGAAAGCCTTGGGCAGCCACCCACCAAAGACATGTTTAAACACGTAAAGCTCAGAGTAACTGGGATGGCCAAACTGGAACTTAGCTGTAATACTTTTTGACTGATTCTGGTATTTTAAAACATGTACTCTTTTTTTTTTGGGGGTGGGGGTGGGGGGAGCATCACTGCCTCCTGGTGGTGGGAGTGGGAGGCCCATCCTTGCTCCTGGAGAGTGCCACTGGATTTGAACCTCCAACCCACTGGGTAACAGTCCCGGGCACAACCACTACGCCATCGGGGCTCAGCCAAAACATGTACTCTTTTTTTGTTTGTTTGTTTGTTTGGGGGCATCACTGCCCTCTGGTGGTGGTGGGAGCTACCCAGCCTTGCTGCTGCTGGATTTGAACCGCCAAGCCAGTGGGCCGCAGTCCCGCACTTAACTACTACGCACACCACCAGGGCTCAGCCCTGTGGGTTTTTTTGTTTGTTTAAAACATGTACTCTTGTAGCCATTATTTTTCTTTTCCAAATGACTGGTAGATATATTTGCCAATTAACATTAGTTGGTCAGTTGGATTATATACCTAAACATTATTTTAAAAAATAACTTAGTGATATATTTCAGAGTCTCTTCTTATTAAGAGACATTGTCCTCTAATTTTTACATAACCGACGGCTTTGCCAGATAGAAAATTTCTTGGCTCATTAAAAACAAAAACAGAGAACAACAAAAACCCCATTTTTTTTTTAAGTATATGTGCTGCCGAAGTAAGCACTAAAACCCCCTTTTTTTAAAAAAAAAAAACCATTTTTTATGTTTGAGTACATACACCTACACCACCTTGTGTCTATTCCCTGGTAGATAAGCGCTCCTTGGGTTATTTCCATTTTGGGCTAATAGGAATCATCGCTCACTCTTAAGAATGGACAATGGTATACTGTGGACTTCTTTTCAACTTCTCTCCCCAATTGCACATTCAAGATGTGACTTTAAAGTAATGAGACTTAAGAAACCTCCGCCAACAAACACACCAGACCTTATATATCGTATGAGTTTGGACCTTTGATGTCGTCGCATCCTAGAACGGCATGACGATGCACTAAGAGAGCCACGCGTGCATGGTTTGATAAATTCTCTCACAGTCATTTCCATTATTTTCAATAGCCCAAAGTGGCAGGAATTTGCAAGATGAAGTAAGATCAGGAATTTGCAAGATGAACTGAGATAAGCTGAGGCTCGGACAAGGTCAGCCAGTAGAAGGCAGCCATCTGAAGTAGAGCAGGGCAGTACTAGAAATCCTGACAGCTAGCTAACTGCTCTGTTCAGCACACCATGCTACCTTGTCGTGTGTGTCATCCAATCATTCCTGAATGCGGGTTTGGAACTCCCCTTCTGGAATTGCCTCCAGAGCTGGCTTGCAAGCAACACAAGAAAGACCAGTCTCATTACCTTATAATCATACCTGTTTCTGACCCCGAATGGCCTGGTCTAGCTCCATAGCTCACCTGTTTCATCAGTCTTGACTCCGAATGACTTTTGGCTGTTCCAAAAATCAAATCCACCCTCAAAGGACGATTTACCATCATTGAGGACAATCAAAAGAATGTGTCGCAGACGCTGAAGGCAATGCCAAAAAAGGAGTTCCAAAATATTTTGAGCAATGGAAGCATTGTTGGAATAAGCATATAGCCTCCCCAGTAGCAATTTTGAGAGGGGTAATACTCACATGGATATTATATATATGTTCTGGCATGTTTGCTACAACATGCTGCTATCTTAGTCATATCCTATAAATAACAAGATATTTGCAGATGCAGTAAGTTTTTAGCAGGAACACTGCCAAGACACAAAACTACGCATCATACAAAAAGAACCCCCAGACACACTTTACCCTTGGAGACTTCAACAGAAGCTTCATAAATAGATTCTCTGATCAAAGGACATATACCTAACCAATCTCCTTTATTTTATTTTATTTTTTTTTTAGGCATCACTGCCCTGGTGGTGGGAGTAGGAGGCCCAGCCTTTGCTCCTGTGAGCGGGAATTGAACCTCCGTCCCAGTGGGCCGCAGTCCCGTGCACAACCACTACGCCACCGGGGCTCAGCCCCCAATCTCCTTTTTGTTTTTTAATATTGGGGAAACTGAGATTTAGAAAGATGAAATGACATAGCTAGAGTCACACTTCTTGTTTCTGGCACAGCTGAACTAAAATGAGGGCCTTTTCTAACTTTTTGTATAATATTCAATCTACCTATCCTACTCCTGAAAAAAAGCAGTGTTAGCTTAATAATTCACAAACATTCCCACAGCACCAAATGACAATTGCGTAAGGTCAAATAAACAAATAAAACTAAGCCAGTGATTGAAGCTGACTGATCTACCTTAAACCTGCAGTGGTATAGATATATATTCCTTATACTTGGATTCGGCAGTATCGATTAAGCCAGTGGTGATAATTATTCTCAGACAGAGCCCAGTAATCTTTAGGATATCAATACCAAGTAACAACCTAAATTCAAAATTTCCTGGCCTGTATGTTAATGAAAATATTTTATTCTTTTAAAAATATACATGGGGAAATAACAGACAAACGCACACAAACATATGGCTAGACTGGAGTTCACATCGACAAGTTTAAACTGGAACATGTCTGGTCCCCTTTACCTTTGTTGTTATAGACATCCAGGTAGTTTGGGGCAGAGAAAATGGTAATGAGTGATGGAAAGCCCGTTGACTGTGTCTTCCTATACATTCGATACCTGGAAGAGAGACAGCAGCTTGTCTATCTTGATAGGTAAGTGAAAACTACACTGAAATGTGGGATGGTTTCAATGTAACTTACCCAGCATCTTGTGCTTCATGGGCTCTGATTATTGATAACAAATTATTGTTCTGCAAAAATTCACAAACTGCAGGGTAACTGAAAGGATATTAGAAAACATTAAATCTAGGATTAAAACAATCATTTCCTAATAAATGATAAAATGGCATGAGCTGATTTTGATTCAAGATGAAAGGTTTTACAGACCACTGAATTTTTATTAATAGCTTAGTAATATTCTGTTTTCCATTTTCTTTCTTTTTTTTCAGGGGGGGGGGGGAAGGGGCGGGCATCACTGCCTCTGGTGGTCGTGGGAGCTATCCAGCACTGCTCCTGAGAGCTGCCGCTGGATTTGAACTGCCAAGCCCTTGGGCCACAGTCCCGCACTCAACCACTTACGCCACCAGGGCTCAGCTGTTTTCCATTTTCTAATACACTGTCTTCCAGCAGTGTATTGATAGCAGTTAACTACTGATACTGATAGCAGTTAACCTAGAACAGAAAGGCTTCCTGACCATTTTATTTTCCCATTGTAACTCATAACAATAGTAATCCAACACCAAAGCTTTCTTGGCATTTAGGCACTAAAATAAATGATCACAATAGCATGACTATGTGTCTTGTGTGCATATACACACTATATGTGTATAGTAAAATGGAACACATTTTTTTAATCATAAAATAATGTTTGAAAAAGAGAAGAATTTACTCATAGCCTCATCGGCACTTATAACAATAAGACATGCTATTATGCAGGGATATTTCAAGAGTAGATGCAAATATTACACCCAACCATATTCTAATATAAAGTGTGACATTTGTATTAAGCGCCTATGATGTTCTTTTAATACTAGTATCTATGAATAACATAAAGCTACTAGTATTAAATAATAAGAAGAACTAGAGAATACATTATTCTGAGATCATCTAGGTGTTAACTCGTTTATTTTATTTCAATCTTTGTTTCCCTTTTGTTAACTTTTTAAAATTAACTTGTTGAGATAGATAATATACTCATATGGTAGATAATCAAAAGTTATGAAAGGAAAAAGAAGGCTTCAAAAAGTTTGTGGGAAAATTTCATTATCTTTTAATGTTTGGTTTCTTTTTTTTTTTTTTGGGCGGGGGGGCATCACTGCTCTCGGTGGTGGGAGTAGGAGGCCCAGCCCCACTAATGGAATTGAACCTCTGTCCCAGTGGGCCGCAGTCCCGCGCACAACCACTATGCCACCGGGGCTCAGCCCCGGAAAATTCCATTATCTTTTAATTCCATTTTCCCACGAATTTTTGAAGCTCCTTTGTGTATACAATGTTTCCTTTCTACCTCTTTTGCCAGCTTCTCTGCAAACAATCCAAAGTTTTCATTTCCTGAGTACTTTTTCAGATTACTCTTTTCCATATTAAGCAATCACACACATACACACACACACACACACTTTTTTTTAAAAGAAGTGTTAGCAGATGTCACACATAGCTCTGTACTATCTGGTTATATTTTAATTTTATATTCCATATCAGTATATAGCTCCCTTTTCCCACAGTTATTAAAAAACAGCTTCCTAGTACTTCATTGTTTGAATGTACCAAAGTTTCTTTAACTCATCTTCTGTGGATGAATATTTAGGCTTTAAAATAATTTAGCATCAAGAATCTGCCATGAGTAACCTTGCAAGTACATTTTACACATTTGCAAGGATATCCATAGGATTAAATCTTTTAAGTGATTACAAGAAACTTTTCTGGATCAAAGGTTACTTGTATCTTTTTTTTTTTTTGGGGGGGGGGGGCATCACTGCTCTCCAGCAGTGGGAGTAGGAGGCCCAGTCCCACTGCTGGAATTGAACCTCTGTCCCAGTGGGCCGCAGTCCCGCGCACAACCACTATGCCACCGGGGCTCAGCCCGGTTACTTGTATCTTTAAAGGAGAGGTATTACTAAATTGATATTTATAGTCTGCCAATAATAAATGTGTGATTTTTTTCCTAAACAATGTAGAGAAAAGACTGGAATGATTTCATATTATTCACTGGCAAACTTGGCAAGGACAAAAATTTGCTTAGAAGAACGCTAAAACTAATGGCAAATTGAGTTTATGGTGATATTTACTATGTTTTAGACATAATTTAATGGATCCATTATTTTTTGGCTAATTAAGTTACTCTGGAGGGACTAAATGCTTGCACTATTTGTCAGAACAAAATATGTAGGTTAAAAAATGTATTGACTTCAGGCATCCTTCTCACTGCCATCCAGTCAATTTTGACTCGCGGTAAAACTCCAGGACTGAGCAGAACTGTCCTGTGAATGTCCGGGCCTGTAACTTTATGGGAATTGAAAGCCTCATCTTTCTCCCACTGAACTGGTGGGTTTGAACTGCTGAACTTGAGGTGAGCAGGAATCCTCAAGCTTCCCTCCACCGCCCTGTTTATTTATGAATGGCGAAAACAAGCAAAATGCGAAGTGTCTTGGGCTAAGTACTTTTTTGTTGTCTTGCTCTTTTTTCCTCTTAGCTTGTAATAGAGGTTCAAATACCTGGCAAGTTTTAAAAAAATAACAGGACTTCTTATTTTCAAAACGTGTCTACAGATGATGTTTGGGAACAGGTAATCTAGATCACTTAGTCAGCTGACAACTTTGAAGCAATGCAGAGTTTCTGATCTGGTTCAGTGCTTATTAGGGCATAATACCTGATATAATAAAAACCAAAGGGAGCAGAAAAGAGCTTTCTGCCTCCTGTAATAAAACATTCCAGCAGTGTTCCCTACAGTACATGCAGAAGTCTGTGAAGCGTGGGGCCGGCCTGATCCCAACTACACGGACCCCAGCGTCCCCCAGAAGAATTCACTTCATAGGACAGCAGTGAAGCCACAGTTCAGGGAGAGCCAGGGAGGGAGTGACAGCAGAACAAAACACCCTGGCCCACCAAGCCCTGAAGACGACATTCCTGTTCAGAGCAGCCAAAGCAGAGGGAGGATCATAGGGCTGACTTCACTACGAGGCACGATGTCCCTCACCGACCCATCCCGCGGCAAGAGACAACTCTGGAGGCACAGTGCGGGAACTGTGCCCGATCCCACCACATCAAGGCAAAACACAAGGGCGAGCAGCAGAGCAGCAAGAGGAGCAAAGCAACGAAGTCCCTGGGGAATACCAAAAGTAGACTTTGGGCCCAGGGTGTGGCACCCCATCATATTTGACTGGAAAATATTCTTAAAGATCAACAAAGAGGCCTGAAGCTATTTACAGGCTTTTCTTCTCTTTTTTTACCCCATGTTCTTTGTTTGTTTGTTTTCTTTTCTTTAAATCCACCTTATTTTTGTGATTATTGTCTCCACATGTGTATCTAGATAAAGTAAGGGGGATAAACAATTCAGAGTAGAAAACAACAGGCTCAACAGTTTAGGGGGTGAGGGGACAGGACACACAGGAGAGGTAAAAGAGGGGGAAAGGAAGGGGCATGTCAACGTACCCAGGAACAAGGGAACAACAAGTGATCTACAATTGATGGTGAGGAGGGTGTAGATTGTCTGGTGGCGCTTGATCAAGGGAATGTAGCCGAGAGGAATTACTGAATGCTGAACATGATAGTGGGACAAGAGGAAAATAAAAGGCAATAGAGTAAATAAGTAGGAGGCAAAGGAGAGGTATACATATCTAAATGCAGGCATGTACATATGTAAATCCAAGTCCATATATTTACATGTTAAGTATTAAGGTGGACATTGGGACTCCCTCTAAGAACCTGGCATTCTGTGATGCTCACCTTCCTGAAATAATTGCTGAAGACATAATGGGAGCACGAGCAAATGTGGTGAAGAAAGCTGATGGTGCCCGGCTATCAAAAGATACAGCATCTGGAGTCTTAAAGGACTGAAAATAAACAAATGGCCATCTAGCTGAGAAGCAACAAAGCCCACATGGAAGAAGCACACCAGCCTGTGCAATTACGAGGTGTTGATGGGATCAGGTATCAGGCATCAAAGACCCGGAACAAAAAACCTTACCATTGTGAATGAGGGGGACTATGGAGTGGGGACCCAAAGCCCACCTCTAGGCAACTGGACATCCCCTTACAGAAGGGTCACAAGGGAGAGACAAGCCAGCCAGGGTGCAGTGTAGCAACGATGAAACATGCAACTTTCCTCTAGAGTTCTTTAATGCTTCCCCTCCCCCCACTACCCAATTCTACCTTACAAATCCAGCTAGACCAGAGCATGCCCACAGGTACAGATAATAGCTAGAAACACAGGGAATCCAGGAGAGATAAAGCCCTCAGGACCAATAATGAGTGTAGCCATACAGGCAGGTAAGGGGAAGGTAGGGAAAGAAAAGGGGTACAGAGCATAATGATCTTCATATAACCCCATCCCAGGGGGGCAGAAAATACAAAAGTGGGTGAAGAGAGACATTGCAGAGTGTGAGACCTAAAAAATAATAACCTGGGGCTGAGCCCCGGTGGCGTAGTGGTTGTGCGCGGGACTGCGGCCCACTGGGACGGAGGTTCAATTCCAGCAGTGGGGCTGGGCCTCCTACTCCCACCACCAGGGAGCAGTGATGCCTCCCCCCCAAAAAAAATAACCTATAAATTATCATGAATTCATAAATGAGGGAGGGTTGGGGAGGGAGAGAAAAAAAATGAGCTGATACCAAGGACTCAAGTAGAAAGAAAATGTTTTGAGAATGATGATGACAACAAATGTACAAATGTGCTTGACGCAATGGATATATGTATGGATTGTGATAAGAGCTGTATGAGCCCCCAATAAAATGATTTTAAAAAACCGTAATAGTAAATAATCTTTAAAACAGTCTGGTAAAATCTCTTCCTGCTTCATTTCCTCCTTTTGTCACACCGAGGAGGCACGTACCTGTAGAAATAGGAGCACCCTCGGACAGTGTTGTGGGTGTAGTGCTCCGAGGTCTTTTCACTGCCATAATCCTCGGAGGGGTCAGACCACAGCAGATCACACAGTGGCCCAAAGGCTGGCGGCTCTTTAAACCTGTCTAACTAGAAGACACACAAAAGCCAAAAGGAAAAAAATCGTGAAAGCAAAAGAGCTCTTGGAAGTTGGTATGGGTCAAGAGAGAAGGCAGCACTGAGTCCCTCAAAGATCTCCCTGAAGGAAAACATTAGAAAATTATAACCACTTTGGATCAAACTGAGCCTAGCAGCTCAGGAGAGGAGCTAGGAAGCTAGGGAGGGAGGGGCGGGGGGGGGGCAAGGAGTTTAGGTTCATGGAGAAGGAGTGTCCAAATGAGTGTCCAGCTCCAAGGATCAAGGGTCAAGGCCACTGGGCTGTACATGGAGACACGATTGAATCGGTACATGTTTTGCTGAGTGCATACTCTTGACAAAATAAAGATTTTATATTCTCGACAAAATAAAGATTTTACATCAGCAAATTCTAGATGTGCATTTTCTTGTCATTTTTCTATAATAACTGCCCTGTCATCTCATCATATTGTGGAAAGGATACTTTTTGACATCATCATCAAAGCAGTATTCAGTTCACATGAATGTAAAACTCAATTTTTATAGAGATCAACCATTATTTAGAAAGATTATTCAAAATTAATTTCAACTGCCCAGTGAGCCAATCTTACCAGATTTGGACAAAAATACTGCTCTTTGTTTTACTGCATTTCAACAGGAATGTCTCCATTTGAAGAATGTTATTTTGACGCTGTTTCCTTTGGTAAGTGACTTTTTTACTTTGACTTCTACTCTCTGTAGTGGAGGCATTTCACTATAGCTTAAAATAACTTATTTTCCTCCCCTAGCCGCTGATTTTAGTTAAAATGTTAGAAGCCAAGGTAAAACAAGTAACAGGACGAGTGGCGTGCTGAGAAGGGGACGTCCACTGAGTGAACTACGGGGAGCTTTTCAGTGACACAATCAGAATGATACAACTCAGGACTCAGGAGAGAAAAGGTAAATTCTGGTTATTTGAAAAATACTAAGGCAGCAGGAAAGGCAGTACAGGCTGTACGGCAAGCCACCTCACATTGAGGAGCATAACTTTAATCCAGAGACAAGTTTTATAAATAGGCGGGTATGTAGTTCTTGAACTTGTATGAGATAGGGTAGTGAAGAACAAGGTGAGTGAACAATGACTGAGAATCACCTATGTCAAAGCATGAGGATAGAGACTCTTGGTAATAGTTATCGCTACACAAACCAGTGTAGTAAAGAAACTGTGCCATTTAAAGTGTCAAAGTCACAGAATTTCAAAGCACTTTCCCCAACTTTGTGATTTCATGAAGGAGAAAATGTGACTCAGAGGGTAAGCGGTTTGATCAAGGTTATACAGTTAATTAGTGGCCAGAATGGGATTAGAACCCTGGTTTCTTGGCTTGCAAAAGTATCAGGGCTATAAGCAAGGACTGTTAGGTGTTTAGTCAGCAAGAGCACAAGCTCTGCCAAACTAACTTACAAAAAGTTATGGGGAATTTCTGAAAGGTATCAAAATGGCAACCGTAGGACTTGCTGAGTACTTCTCTTTTCTGATTTCTGATTCTCTGTGTTTAATAATGTCCAGCAGTGAAAACACGTTCGCTGACTGTAATAAAAAGTGCACTAAAAGTGTACTACACAGGAATAATGAAAGACCACTTACTCTCCTAATGTCATCTAAGGAAGTGATTTCCGGGGACATCCCTCCATGGACACACAGAAACTGCTGGTTTAAGAGAGCAGCAAGAGGAAGACAGTCAAATGTTTCCATACATGCATCATACACTTCTTCCGAATATTTGATTCGACCTATTGGAAAAGAAATAAAGTCAAAAAAAGAAAAGCTAAAATCTAACATATATGCAGACGGGTTGCAAGCCAACAGTCTAGGAAGCTTATTTCAAAAGTCATTAGGAAAACTTGAAATCATCTCTGTAAAGATGTTTTTTGAAAGTTGTGGACTTCGAAGGTTAGAAAAATCTTTCTCTTTCTATAAAGCAGTGGTTCTCAATCCTTTAATACAGTTCCTCATGTTGTGGCGACTCCTGAACCATAAAGTTACTTTCGTCGCCACTTCATAAGAGTAATTTTGCTACTATTATGAATCGGGCAACTCCCGTGAAAGGGTCATTTGAACCCCAAAGGGGTGGAGACCCCACAGGTTGAGAACCGCTGCTTTAAAGACCAATTTGACCTTGGATTAATTTTCTTGCTTTGTTCCCCTGGAAACTGTGTAAACCTGGCTGTCAACAAGACTCATGGTGAAAGTGACTCAATTAGCAATCAGATTCATAACTATCAACACCTGGTGGGAAGCTGTGGCTGTGGGCTTTCCTGAGGGAGGTGACTCATGATTGGGACGGGCCTGGCTGGGACTCTGGAGGGTGCCCCGTGAGGCTTCTTACGCTGGGGGGCTCTGCTCTGCTCCCATGGGAGTTTCGTTTCCTTGCTGTCGGTAGGATCTGCTGTAACGTCTCCAGGAAGAACAGGACAAGGGATAATGAAGTGGAACCTGGAAGATGGGCTTGACAGACAAAGGGAAGGTTTTCTTTTCTCTTGATCTTGGCTTTCAAAAGCCACGCCATGCCTGGGAGTGGATGCTGGCAGAAGAGGCCAGAAGTCGTGACACAGGTGGGCAGCTCTGCCAAACTGTGAGCTTGTTCTCTTGCAAGATTCCATGAAGATGGAGCTGAGTTCACCAAACCACAGAATAAAAGCCCTCTGCGTGAGTCTGAGTGAAGGTGCCCTGGAGCCAGGTGTGTGACCAGTTGGTCTCCCAGCTACTCCACTGGAGAAGGGGACCCCCAAGTCCACACAGGCGGTTCTAAGCTGTCCTCTACGCCAGGGTCACTGTGAGGCCCCGAGGGAGTGAGTCTGCTATTATGTTGGCACTTATTCTCTATTTTCCTTTGTGTACTCCTAGCTTTTAGAGGAGAAAAACTGATCCTGGGGGAATCAGGGTTTGAGCGTGTTGAGGAAGTCTGTGTGTGGGTTCTGTACTGCCTTTCCCACAGCAGTCTGTGGTCTCTGACTCCTGGGGACCAGGTGTGGCAGGAAGAACTGTGCTCCTAAGGTTGTTAAGGGCAGAATTTTAAGAAGTGGAGCCCCAAGTCTCTCCCACACCATCTCTAGGTGGACTCGAATCACCAACCTTTCAGTTAGCAATGGAATTTGTTAACCATTTGCACTATTTGGGGACTCCTCTTTATAGCTGCTTTTGGCCAAACACTAAAGTGGAATTTCTTTTAAAGAGTTTTAAGTTTATATAGAAACTGGAATTTGGATGGTCTATTATGTCATGCCCATAAACTATCTCACATTGATAAAATATCTTTCAACTCTAAGAATGACACATGCAAAAATTCCTACAGCCTATTTCCAAAAGGATGTCAAGTCAAGGTAAAAATGACAAATAGTATAGTATAAAAGGACGCTATATTATTAGGTTACTAAACTGGGCTGTAAAATATTACCATTTTAAAAGTATACAAATATGCATTATAAAGACCAAAATTTTAAATTTTTTTCTGAAGTGTAAGATTGAAAATTATATTTTCCCTTGACTTGGTTTTATTGTATTTTCTAAATTTTTTGTTTGTTTGTTTTTTGTTTTTTTGGGCATCACTGCCCTCTGGTGGTGGGAGTAGGAGGCCCAGCCTTTGCTCCGTGGAGCTGGAATTGAACCTCCATCCCAGTGGGCCGCTGTCCCGCGCACAACCACTATGCCACCAGGGCTCAGCCCTGTATTTTCTAAATTTTTAGGATGGACGCATAATCTTTGCATAACAATATCTGCTATTATATTACCTTTGTTATCAAAATTTCTTAAAGGCACACAATGGGGCCACCAGAGCTAAGCATCTTACACAGCAGTGGTTGCAAGATGGACACTGGAACCAGACTGACTCCCTGACTTCCAGTTCCAGTCACATCACTAGTCGTTGTGACCTCATCCAATTTATCTCACCCTCTGTGAACTATAAAATGGGAATAATAATACCTACCTGAATGATAGGATTGCTTTGAGACTTACATGAATTCATTATATGTGAAATTTAAGTGTTCTACTTTCATTATAAATGTTGTGAAACATAACAAAGCCATGATTTCTATAATAAAAGAAAAAGGCCTCCTACTCCCACCACCGAGAGCAGTGATGCCCCCCAAAAAAAGAAAGAAAAAGGCACCACAGCTATAGGCTTATACTAATACAAGTTCTAACTAGTATCGATAATATTA
>PVJH01025507.1:0-31390 GCA_004026705.1 Nesogale talazaci
GGTGGGTTCCCAAGGACGATCTTCTAGGTAGAGGGGCATAGCCCAAAGTCCATCCCCTCTGCCACCAGGGCTCCTCTTCTGGAAGAAGGTCAGGCACAGCTCTGACACGCACCCACTGACACCATCATCTGGCAGTGGGTGGGGTGTCTGAGGAGGCTCCTGCAGGGTAGGCTGGACAGGCCAAGAGGCAAGGACAATGGCGGGAGGCCCATTTGGGAGCTGGAGATGGGGTCTGGATGATAGATGGTGGCTAACGCCAACAGATGGGGTGTGCTGGTTTTATCAACTCGATGCACCCCTGCAGAGGTAGGGGTACAGTCCAATTTGTCTATCGGGATATGGCTTAGGAGCACTCGCTGGGGGTGCAGCCTCATTGCAAGAGAAGCAGACTGTCACAGCTGATGAGAGCAGAAAGCCTCCTCTTTCTCCTGCAGAGTGGCTGGTGGTTTTGAACTGCCGACTTCGCGAAGCGCAGCCCAACATGTACCCGTGGCGGTCTCCACAGAGCTGGTGGGGTAGCACTGTTCTTGGAGATCATTGTTCTGGGAAAGCCACTTGGAAGATTTAAGTACGCACAGAGGAGAAAATGAGAACAACCACGAATGCTCTCCCTAATCCCAGTATCCCAAGCAAAAACCCTTGATTGTAATTTGGGACTGTAGTTGTCTAACTCCAGTCAATGTTCTCCAAGTCAGCTTTCAAAGCCAATCCCAAGAACATAATCAAACAAGGAAAGATATGCACGGACAGGGAGAGGCCTGCTTCCTGAACCATATCCGGAGGGAAAACTGCAGACTGGAAGTCTTTTCAAGCCCACACTTTACATGTAAATTTCCCGCTTAAAGAGCTACCTGTGGAATCCTGAACAGGAATTTTCTTTTAAGTACAGCAACGTTCTTTTGTCCCTTTGACAAATGTACTTGATGGCCATTTTTCATATTTCCAAGGCATTGCATCTGCCATTTAAAAATAAGAGCCACATAGAATGCTTCTAAGAAGAAGCCATTTAAAATATGCTGCCCAGTGGCTGTACTACTGGTCCCATCACTGACCTCTGTGTTTCCCTGCCTTTTGCTCTAGAACTCTGCCCTTTCCCTCTGACTCTGAGCTGGGCTCAGCTAAGTGACTTGCTTTATTTGATGGGATGTTGACATATGGTATAACCCAGATGCCCCAGATGCCATCTCTTAGCCTTCTGGAAACGGAAGACCCCAGCTGCTAGCAGGAAGGAGGGTACAAACAGTTTCCCTTCAACGAAATGGTTCCAACCCCATGGAAGAACCCCATGGAAGAAAGGACAGGCATGCCACTTCCATAAAAATTACAGTCAGGAGATGGCATGGTGCAGTTCTGAGACTGGTCATGCCTCAGAATCCACTCAATGGGTGGGGGTCCTTGTGTTTTGTTCATTGCCATGAGAAAACAGCTTGACTTTCCCACTGGAAGAAGGCTAGAGTTGAGTAGATGTGCTGAGTCTTCATGGTCAAGGCCATCGTAGACCAGCCTAGACCAAGAGACCATCCAAGACATGGGTGTGACTTAACAACGTATACAGAGGTCTCACAGATGCAGGGGCCCACTATAAAAATGGGTCCAGCCAAGACGACAAGCATCATTCAGCCCTCCACAGATCCCAAAGACTCCTGTCTAAGCCCCTGAATGCTTGCAACATCACAGTGGTAATCAATGAGTGATACAATGGTTACACTCACAGCAACCAAGAAAAAGTTAGCCTTAAAGCCATTTGTTTGGGGGTCATCACACATAACACTGTGAATGCCCTTATTTCTGTATTGATTTTTTTTTTTTAAGCATCACTGCCCTCTGGGGGGAGTGGGAAGCCCAGTCTTGCTGCTGCTGGATTTAAACCGCCAAGCCAGTCAGCCGCAGTCCCGCACTCAAACACTACACTACCGGGGCTCAGCCCCTTATTTCTGTATTGAATGTCATATAAAGACCTCACTACATATGACTGAATGAAATAAAATTTTTAAAAATACTAGCTATAAAACGGTGTGATGGGTGAATGGGCAAGCCCGGAGTGATGTGCTTTTACTCTGCTGTATGTTTAAAAATCATGACAGTAAAGAGTTAGGAAAAAGAACGTCCAGTCCCTGCTCTTTCTTTTTGTTTTTGTTTTGTTTTTGTTTTTTTGTAGGGGGGGCATCACTGTCCTCAGGTGGTGGGAGTAGGAGGCGCAGCCTTTGCTCCGTGGAGCTGGAATTGAACCTCCAGCCCAGTGGGCTGCAGTCCCGCGCACAACCACTACGCCACCAGGGTTCAGCCCTAGTCCCTGCTCTTTCATAGGAAAATTTCATCGGTGCACTGCAAAGTAAAACACACGAAACAAACAAGTTTCCTCATTATCTGTTTTGCTTTGTTTTCTGGATGGGGGGGCATCACTGCCCTGGTGGGAGTAGGACTCCAGCCTTGCTCCTAGAGAGTTACTGCTGGATTTGAACCTATGGGCTGCAGTCCCATACACAACCACTACGCCACTGGGACTCAGCCCTTCATCATTATTATTTATTTTTGCGGGGGAAGGCATCACTGCCCTCTGGTGGGAGTGGGAGGGCCAGCCTTGCTCCTGAAGAGCTGTTGCTGGATTTGAACGCCAAGTCAGTGGGTCACAGTCCCGCACTCAACCACTAAGCTACTAGGGCTCAGTCCCCTTCATCATTATTTTAAGAATGCATTTATAACATACCTTGCAGCTCAATACAGTTTGCCAGCTACTCCAAAAGGCCCCCTTCTTACCTTCCCTCTAGGGTAGGTAAACTATCCTGAATTTGTACCAATCACTTCCTGGACAGTCTTACTAAGATGTTCAACGCTGGTAGGTGTTCCTTTTTTGAACTTGATAGGTCTTACAGCCTATTTAGGCTGTTTTAACTATAGTGTTTATAGTCTGGATTTTACTCTCAGTAATACTCATGGTACAGGTCAACTCCATTCCTACCCACTGCATTTCCCCCCAAAATGACCACCAAATGTAGACACCAAAACAGACAGTGGGTCAATCTATCTGAGATATATATATATATTTATAATATAATATAATATTAATATATTTATTATATATATATTTATATATATAAATCATTTTATTGGGGGCTCAGACAACTCCCATCACGATCAATACACACATCAATTGCATGCAGGTCACAATTGCACACTTGCTGCCATCATCACTCTCAAAGTGTCCTCCCTCCACTTAGGGCCCCAGTACCAGCTCCCCATAGTTCCCTTCCATCCCCCACCCTTCCCCCATAAACCCTTAATAATTTACACATCGTTATTACTTTTTCATTTCGTACACTGTCCGAGCTGCTCCTCCACTCACTCCCCTGTTGTCACATGCCCCAGAGGAGGTTACATGTAGATCCCTGAACTTGGTTCCCCCTTTCTACTCCACCATCCCTCCATCCTCCCAGTATCACCACTCCCACCACGAGTCCTGAGGGATCATCTATTCTAAATCCCCATGTTCCAGACTCCAGTGTGCACCCCCTGGTCTAGCGGGATTTGTCTGGTAGAACTGGGGCCATGACAGTGGGAGGGGGGGAGCATTTGAGAGCTAGAGGAGATATTTCTCTTCGTCTAAGAGCCAGCAGGTCAGGAGTTGGAATCCACCAGTCATGTGAATGACTGCCGACATCCATAAATGACAGTCTTGGAAACCCTCTGGGTAAGTGCCACTCTGCCTGGCAGGTCCCCCACGAGTCCGAATCAATTCAACGGCAGTAGGCTTTGGTGGGCTCTCTTCATCGACTATTTGGTTACACGGTGCTATGTACAGCTCATATAAGAAAGCAGAATAAATGCTTGCTTCTTTTCTAACCACTCATGAGACCATGAAGCTATTTTCCGTCGTGCTCAGAGGGTGATTAACTAGTTTTCTTTTTACCTCCCATGTTACCACCATCCCATGGGTTTAAAATACTTGACATTCTTATCTTGAAGCATAAATTCCCCGTGGAGGCCAGTGGAGGCCTCACCAAGTTGGCTTCTGGGTGCTCTACATGGATGCGATCATCTTTGAAAGGGTCCCGCTACCTGGTGTCCTGAGATTTCCCAGGCTCATTTTATAGGTCGTGTCTCATTATCTCTGTTGTGTTCGTGTCAAGTATATTCCAGAAGGAGGGTTCATAAGAACAGTATGTCCTTCTCCTCCTCCCTGCATGTGGATAACTATTTGTGTCCTTACAGTTGTAGGTCAATTTTGTTAGACATAGAATACATACATGCATTTCCATTCTTTTAAGTAAAATACATCATTCTACTTAAGAGCCCCCAATAAAATGATCTAACAAAATAAATAATGTTTAGGAACAACCTAATGTTATTTTTGCTATCCTTTTCTAAAGTTCTTTTTGGCTCAACACCCAAAGAATATTTTTAATAGTTTTTAAAACTCTAGTAATTTTACAATTACAATTACAATTTTACAATTACTCTAGTAATTGGTGTTGATTGTTTCAGGTTGATTTTTTTTGGGGGGGGGGGGCAATCACTACTCTCCGGTGGTGGGAGTAGGAGGCCCAGCCCCACGCTGGAATTGAACCTCCATCCTAGTGGGCCGCAGTCCCGCGCACAACCACTACGCCACACGTTGATTTAAGAATAAATTAGGGCTGAGCCCCGGTGGCGTAAGTGGTTGAGTGTGGTACTGCGGCCCGCAGGCTTGGCGGTTCAAATCCAGCAGCGGCTCTCAGAAGCAGCGCTGAGTAGCACCCACGACCACCAGAGGCAGTGATGCTCCCCCCTCCCAAAAAACAAACAAACAAATAAACAAACAAAAAAGAATAAAGTTAATGAAAAATAAGCATCTTGTTCTTTCAAAATGCTATTTTAAACTGGCCCCCCTTTCACAATAGGAATGTTGTTCTGAAATACAGTACAGGGTACTTCATCAAGTTGGCAGGGAAATCCCACTCTCTCTCAATTCCCTTTGCCAAGGAACATCTTCAAACATCTCTGCATGCACTGCCCCTTGCTTGGGTTTTCTTATCTGATTAGCAGCAAGCTGGACCTTAGCATTTGCTACTTTGTCTCAAATTTTCATTCTTTCTTCATTTCCTTTTGATTTATACACTATATCATTTCACACCCTTTCATACTTCAATCTCTTTGGTAACTATTTGTAGTGTTAATGTCACTTATGCTAGTTCTAACTTATGGCTTATTTCTAAAATGGTATCTTAGTGGTATCTTAACATTTCTAATTCTTTCTTGAGCTCTGCCTTTTGTTTGTATTCCTTCCCGCCACCCCATCACTGCCCTGGTGGGAGTAGGAAGCCCAGTCTTGCTCCTGGAGAGCTGCTGCTGGATTTGAACTGTCAGCCCTGTGGGCCGCAGTCCCGCACACCATCACTGCGCCACAGGAGCTCTGCCTTCTTAAGCCTATGCTTTTCTAGTTCTGATTGTTTGCTCTTTCATGTCTCATGTGGTTTTCAAATAATCTACTTTGTTTACTTTTATGTTTGTGTCTTTTTTGTTGTTTTCATTGTCGGTAAAGGGTTTTCAGGGATTCAAACTTGTACATGAGTCTGCACTTTCATTACACACATGACATCCATATACACTTATATATGAATGTGTGTGTGAAATCATATATATGCTACTTAATGTTTTTGTCTTACTGTCCTCTTTAGTAAGCTACATGAGGGTCAGGACTATGCCCATCACATGGCAGGCAGTTAGTAAATAGCTACTAAATAATAGACTGAAATTGAATAAGGAATCGGAAGTAAATTTCACTGAAATAATGACAGTGGTACTTGCTGGGTGAAGGTGAAGAATTTTTTTAAATGTCCTTCATAGGCTAATGATTTGTTTGTTTGGGTTTATTAATGAGAATGAGCCCCTTTCATTTTCAGAGCACACTGCTATTTTTAATTAGGAAAACTAAGATTTGCACAAAAAGCTCAGTATATATACTACATGCTTATGAAAATCAATATAAGGGAGAAGCTCTTCCCACCCCACACATCTTATACTATTAACTGAGGTCTCTGGGAGTAAGGGAAGTGGTATGTCTAGGTTTTAAGAAGGAAAACTAGTTTGGAGTGTATGAAAAGGAAGGCAGTAACCACCCATCTGCTTTCCATGCTATATTTGACAGATTTTACTCTGCAGCTCAGAAAACATGCTTTAATAAGGCTTTTCACAGTGATAGCAAAGGATTTAAAAAGGCAAAAGCACCCTGTTGTGATTACTCGGCGTGATAAGGGAAATGGCTTGCTGTGCTTCCAATTCACAGAACAGATCACATCTTTCCCTTTTCCATAAAACTACACTCTGCCAGACATCGCAAATATATAATCAAGCACCCCTGATGGCGTGACTCAAAAGCACTGAACAGAATCATCCCAAACAAGAAGGAGATGAAGCCCTACCCTGCTTAACTGGGCCTGCATACACCTATTAGAGGAAGCATCAGAAAGGAAGTGCCTCATAAAGCAGATGGTCCTCTCCAGTTCTTCTTCTCCTCCTCCCCCCTCCTCACCCCAAACAAGATAATTAAAGGAATCGAAAGACTGAGAATCTTGCTAAATTGGCAAGGAAAATGATTTCATCTGAAATAGGGTGCATGCATTTCTGAAGAAAAGATTTTGAATTTTCCCATAACGCTGACATGGGTCATTCGGTAATGCCTACATCTGACAAGAAAGCCGTTCCCAGGGTAATTGCCTCCCAGACAGCCTGAAACTCCCCCGGAGACACTATGGATTGAGGCGGGGTAGGAGGCGGAGAGGTGACACGGACTTGTAGAGAAATGGGCCTGGAATGGGGCACTGGGACACGTGGCATTTGGTGGCCCCGTTTGTCGTGCTGAGAAATCCACTTCACTTTTGTCACTTCCTAATTTTTTATCCTTACAAAACCCCCATCATTCCTCATTCCCCACTCATTCCCTAATGGAGAAAGAATAATGATGGGTTTTTCAAACAAGGAAATATCTTGGGAGGGAAAACAAATGGGTTAATGAGAAAATAACAGCATAACAGCCCAGAACTGCCAAATTGTTATTTTAGAGTGGAATTGTGTTTAGAGAGCTGCATTGCTAAATATAAACATCTCATTGTGTGGTACTGTTGAGATTAAGAATTAGAGGCGGAGGGGATGAGGACCATTTCAGCGAGGGGGAAAATTTTTAAAAAGGCAAAGACACGATGGCAATCTTTAAGACATCCTTTCAGAAGAAGGCAAGACAGTTACAAAAACAAGGGGACTTCCAGAAACCTTGTGGGGAAAGTCTATTACTTTGGAATTCCATGCCCCCATCCCCCAAGCATGTTGAACTTTTTTAGTCTGACTTAGAGGTAGCTCAGATTACATGCAGACAGAGGGCCTGCTAGGAGGCAGGGAGCACATTCTGGTCTGGTCAGGTGGGTTCTCACCCAGCGTCGAGGAGGAGGCCCTGGGTGCTGCTGCTGGCAGGTGCCACCGCTTGGTTTCGATGGAGAGATCCTCCATACAACAGAGCACACCCCCTGCACCAGCTGGCCTCCCAGACGGGCAGGGAGAAATGTCCCGGAGGGCAGGATGGCTAATAAATCACAAACCTTCATGCCAATTCCTCTGTTCATCCACTTCAAGCTTTCCCCCTTAAAGCAGCGGTTCTTGACCTGTGGGTCTTAACCCCTTTGTGGGTTGAATCACCCTTTTACAGGGGTCACCCAATTCATCACAGTAGCAAAATGACAGGTACGAAGTAGCAAAGGAAATAATGTTATGGGTGGGGGTCACCACCCCATGAGGAACTGGTTGAAAGGGTCATGGCATGAGGAAGGTTGAGAACCCCTGCCCTCATGGGCCTTTGCTGCCCTTAGAGCCTTCTGAGAAGCCCCCCTGGCAGGGATCCCGTTTCTCAGAAAGGCAGCCGGGGGCAGAGAACCTTCCAGAAGTGCTTGCACTCGGCCCTGGGCGCACCAGATGGAGGCTATCTCCACTCCAGGAACAGGGCGCTTCCTCCACACAGGATGCATGTTCTCAAAGAAAAGGACACCCCAGGACCAGCCCCCCTCTCCAGGGGCAAACCCCAGGGCAGCCAGGGAAGCAGAACCCACTGCCAGGCCATCGGAAACAAAGGTGGCCCCTGAGAACCTCTGCCTCCTGCTCGCACATCCTGAACCTGGGACAAGGACCCGCCGGGGCCCCACGACCGCACAGGCCAGCATCCTGTGAGCCCCGCACACTCGGAGAATCTGCACGGGCATTCTTGTATGCATTTTTCCTACACAGCTTTCATTGGATGACGAGAAATTGTTAGGGAGCAGGACCCGCGTTGGTCACAAAGTGAGAGAACAGGGCTGTGTGAGCCGTCTTTCCTTCTCAACCTCCCCATTTTGGTGACGAGCATCTCCGGTCTTCGGCGGCAACTAGGACTCTCCCTCCTCAGCTCTCCCCCATCCCCTCACTGACTCTTGAGTCCAAGCGGGAACCTGCGCTCACTGGTTCAGACTCCAAAGCAGCTCACAGCTCAGCTCTCCTCCCTTCCATCCACTGTCACCATGCAAAGGAGCTCTGGTGATGCTGTGGACTAGGCGCTGGCTGCAAAATGCGAGGTGGACGGTTCAAATCCACCAGCCACTCTGCGGGAGAGAGATGAAGGAAGCTAGCTGTCTGCTTCCGTACAGAGCTACAATCTCAGAAACTTCGCAGCAGGGTTTTGTGAGTTGGAAGCATTTCACAGCAGTGGGTTTTGTAGTCACTACCCGGACCAGACTTAACAAACTCCCCTGGGAGCACTCCCTCCACCAGCACCCTCCTGCAGAAACATCTCCCTGCAGGGGGCATGATCGTCGTCCGTGCCACACCACACCTGAAACCCCAGTACTGAAATGTTACCCTCCTCACATCAGACCACCCGGGTACGAATTCTGCCTCCGTGACTCCTAGATGTTCCACTTTGGGAAGGTGATCTAACTTTAGAAAGAAGCAGACAGAGAGTGTGGTAGTCATGTACTGTGGTGTCAATTTCATGATTGGAAGTGTAGGGGTGGAGTCTAGTCTGTCAATCTGGAGCTAGCCAATGAGACCTCCGTATGAACATAGCTTTCTCTCAGAATTCTGGGAAATCTCATGGGATATTTCCCCCATGGAGGTGAGAGACTATTGACTCAGTCTCTTGGAGACACTCCACCGACAAGACACAAGGCTGACTCCCTGTGAGTCATCCCTGAGGAGAAGCCACATGGGCCTATCCTGATGGAACCAGACCTCTGAAGCCAGAAAAACCACATAGGGACTCGTGACGGTGCTGAGATGCTTCTACCACCACTGGATACACAAGACTCTGCTACCACTGGCGTGTGATTGTCCTGGCGGCGCTGCATGTGTTTTGTGAGTCTGAAGAGGATTTATGGATTGGTATCGGACATATGGGCTAATATTGGACTTATGGACTTGGACTAGGTTGGGATGCTTTCTCAATGTCCATTCCTCTTGTATATACATCTCTCCCTTATGTACATATGCGTGTTTATGAATTTGTTCCTCTAGTCTAGCCAGACTAACAAGCAGACAGAGAGAGACCCCATACTAGAGGCTTGTGAGAATGAAGCGGGGCCAGTGTGAGCAGGTCTTGCCGTGGTTCTCAACCTGTGGGGCATGACCCCTTGGGGGGCATCGAACAACCCTTTCACAGTGGTCGCCCAATTCATCACAATAGCAAAATGACAGTGATAAAGTAGCAACGGAAATAATTTTATGGTGGGGGGGGAGCAGTCATCACAACATGAGGAACTGTATTGTTGCAGCATTAGGAAGGTGGAGGACCACTGCCTTAAGGAATCCCTAAGTCTAAGGAGCCCCCACAGAGTAGTAGGTCAAGTTCTCAGCTGTTAACTGAGAGGTTGGTGGTTTGAACTCAGCAACTGCCACTCCTGTGAAGATTCCAGCCTTGGAAACCAGAGGGGCAGTTCTGCTCAAGCTGCAAGGACTCAGAAGCTTCCTGATGGCAATGGGTTTCCATTTGGGTTCTTAAGTGTTAGATGCTTGTTGTCTTTAATCAATATCATGATTTTAAGAAACATCCGTCCTCCCCCATTACTAAGTAGAACCCCCACTCGACTGGTGAGCTCAACCCTCAAGACTAAGTATGAAGCAACCCCTAACTCACCTCAAATCTGTGTGGACATAAGCCATTACCCTGATCCCAATGGGGCCCCCAGATGGCACAGCCCACTCTTGACTGAACCCATGGAAAATGTCCCCCTTGCCTACCCCTGCCATTTGCCCTTCTTGACAGGCCCTGCCTCATAGAAGTCAAAACCCTCTCCAGCTCCCGAGGGCCATCCATCTCTGACACTGATCTCACGGGAGGCCCCGACTGCCAATCCACATTCCAACAGAACACGGTGCAAGGGTGACGGCACCGAGCTGGTTTTGTGGTCCCACAGCAACCTACCCAAGAGCCACGTCCGTGCTACCTCACAGAAACCATCTTTATCCTCCCTGGGCCTCACGTTCCTACCAGTGGGGGAGACAGAAGAGACGACTTCAGAAGGCTTCTTCAGAAAGTCCTTGAGGCCGGGCACACAATGCTTCCTCATTACTTCAGAGTGATCGTTCGTTCAAGCTGAAGAGAGCACCTTGGGTAACAAACACTTCATTATTCTATGAGCAGAAATGTTCTATGGCTCCGTTCTGAGGAAGCTATATGAGATGCCCTCTCAACTCCCTTTCTCCATACAGCCTGAACCCCTATGATGTACAGTGTCCTTTGTTCTAATGAAACCAAAGGCAATTTTCACTTTGTGCCTTATTTTATCTCTGTGATGCAGACAGGGCCATGCTGACTTTCTACATGGAAAACAACGTGCCGGTGCTTTATCCAGCATTGATGACAGGTGGATAAAAAGAATCATTTGGACCCCTTGCCCAATTCACCAAAGGAGCTGTCAGGATGAAGCGCTCCCTATCATAGCACAGAACCCGGCCTCACGTCTCTGGAAACCACCAGCTTGGAACGCAGCCATGAGAAGTGTGAAAAGAGGAAAAAGATTTAATAATACCGTTATCCTGGAATCTAATAAAGCCTGTTGGAGCTTTGCATTTCCAAGCGCTCAGTCAACTCACGCTATTACCCCAGGATTGCTATAGTCTCCTACAAAGCCATAAATACACACAACGTCGTTCCCCCAAAAAACCGAGAGGCAAAAAGAAGAGCACAGGCCACCAGGAAGACGCTGCCCAAGACGTCCGGCTCCATGGTACTTGCCACCGCAAGTTCATGCGGACAAGGTCATTTATTGTGAAAATTGTATTTCTAGGTCTACAACTTGTCAGTTTTAACTGCAAAAAAAAAAAAAAGAAAGAAAAGAAAAGCTTTTCATACAAGCTGGCGCCTTCTTTTCAAATACGGTTTTCAACCTGGCTAAAGGCCCTATTGGCAAGGGGCAATGGTGGCTCGGGGATGGACTCTTGTCTTTCATTGGAGACGCTCCTGCTGGCCCTGCACCTCACGCTCGGCCGAGACCCATCTTTCGTGGAGGCCGATGGGTTGCTGTGATGATGAGCATGTGCCAGTGACTTTCCCACCCTAAGACAGATTTTACAGAAAGGCCGAGGGAATGAGCTACTTCTTAAATCAGCCAATGAACTCCCTCGGCATCTCTCAACGGTCCCGTCGGCCACCGATCGTGTGGAGGGCACAGAACCAGACAATGCCAACGGAGCCAATCTGCAGTAGCCGTGTTCAATGCAAAGAGATGTATGAGACCACACACACACACCTCATAACCGCCAATATCTTTGTATGGGCTTTTGTTAGCATTGCATTTGGCTGTTAGTAACAAAGGAATGGGCTCACCGTGGAGCCGTCAAATAAGAAGTTGGAAGATTCAAGCCTGTTGTGCTGGTTCATCAGGAACAAGATCCAGGCGGCCACCTCTGGGACTCTCGTGACTTTTCCTGCATGCTTGTCACAGGCTGCTGGGCAGTCACCCATCTCATCTGAATTCCAGACGGAGAGCCATAAAGCAGACATCACGGGCTCACATGTCCACTTCTAGCAGGACAACAAATGTTTTCCCAGACACCGTGCGCTTCTCCTCAGATTGTACGGGCCGGCAGCCCGAAGCTCCACGGCCCTTCTGGCTACAAACAAAGCTGACAACTCAGGGCGGCATGACTGAGGCTGTCTGGGGCTGATCCCAATGGCACTGTCAACTAAATTAAGATTTTTGTTAGTCAAGAAAAGGGAAGGAAATAGCAGTGTGGGGAACAATTAAATGTGTCTGCACGTGGAATCTCTATCTTGGGGTAAAAGAAAGCATCCAAGTAATAGAGAAGAAAATTATCGTAGTTCCAAAATGTTTTCTGTTCCCCACACGAGAAAACACCCACTACATTATAAAGGAGTATTTTACAAGTCCCAAATGCCTACATAATAACAAAAACATCTCTCTCTCTCTCTCACACACACATACACACACGTAGAGAGAGGCATACACTGGCAGTCCACCAGCTCTCAGAAAGGGGTGGGGCCTTGCTGCTGTGACCGTCACAATTCACGTACGAAGAAGCTCCAGTTGAACGGAGGCTCATTCTTCCTGGCAGAAGGCATGTTAGCTGTGATTCTAACTATTCTATGGTGCCAGATGGTTGATGCCTTCTAAATTTACTTCCTCTACCCCGCTTCCCTCTGCTTGCACCGTCTTCCCGTCCCCCTCTGAACAGGGGCATTCTGTCACACTCCTGGGTCTCCCATGGTAAGCTGTACTACCAGCTTAGCCCTTCGTGCCTCCCAAAGGCATTAGGAAACCATCAGAACTTCTGACCACGTCTGGTTTGGACCAGCCTCTTTGGCCAGCCTCATCTCCATGCTCCCTTCACTCGGGCCACTCCCCCCTTCCCAGAATGTTCCCGAGACCCAGAAGGAACTTTCCCCAGCTCTTCACAGGCTTGTCTTTCTCCCCCACTTCAGGACACCCCTCTTGCCTGCCCTATGGCACGTGGGCCCCACTCAGTCACTCCCTCTAACCAAACCATTCATTCTTTCACGGCACAGACCCAGCCTCAACTCTCCTCTCTCCATTAGTGTCCGTCTCCAGCACCACAATGGATGGGCGGTCACTGGACGCAGTGACGTGATTATGCTATTCACCAAAGCCCCAGTCCCAGCGCCTGGAACCCGGAATGCAGTCAGTCTGCCATCTCAGTTCCAGGGCTCACTCCATGCAGCTGGCCTCTAAGCCCCTGTACGTCACGAACCCCTCAGAGTGGCCACCAAGTGGACACTGCACCCCCAAGATCCAGCTGGAGAACTTGTCTGGAATCACAGTTTCTCTTGAGGTGCACCTGCACCGACTCCTCTCCACATACCCTGATGCCTGAGGCTCAGGGCTTCAGACGGCAGAGCCTGCAGCCAATGGTCTGTGCAAACCGCGGCGCAGACACTTACAGCGGGGCGGTCCCTAGCTCCTCTGCGTCTCCGTCCCGCCCCCCACCCTCTGCCCCCTTGTAACTGGGGGATAATGATAGTGCTCCAAGTCTGGCCAGAGTGCTCCCTAGAGGTGAGGAAGGCCAGACGTCATGTCGTGTACTTTGGACACTGGAGAGCACATCCCCTGTTCTCCTGCTTGGCACAGGAGAGGGGCAGCACAAAGAGGAAGGACTTCAAGGAGATGGACAGACCCTCCCTTCTCAAGCATGAAGACAATGAAAGACTGGTGCAGACCAGGCACCCCGGGTTCCTGTGTCACACCTGGGGACACTGCAGGTTGCGCGGCACAGTCCTGCTCCCAGACCTGCCGAATCGCTGTGCCCCTGTGACATTCGGTGACGACCAGTCTCACGGTCTGCATGTCTTCACTGCACCATTGAATTCTTAATACAGCTCTGGCTTGGGGTCACACCTGCCCACGAGGAAACAAACTCCTTAAGGGCAACGCAGTCCTCCTTTGGGGCCTCCGAAGAAACCAGCGTAGCAGTCTGCTTGAAGCCCAGGCAGTCCCCTTCAGGGCATGGACTGGTGAGCCTCACCCCTGCCACCCTAGCCTTGACACTGGGCTCCAACAGACGCGGGAGGCCTCTTTAAAAGTCACGTGAAGACTAGTGATCTCAAAAACTTTCAAAAGCTTCTCCCCGAAACCAAACCAGACTCGTTCTCTAACCCAGATCACATCCCAGTCACGGGACAGGAGAGTGGCGTTTCCAGGCGCCTGACTGCCACGGTCATACCACATGGACCGGGTCCCCTTCCACGGAAGCAAGATGTAACGTAAGCTCTCTGGGGAATTTTCTTGGGCTCTGGGAAGAGTGGGATCATCTTTGTCCCTAACCTAACACAAGCATCCAGGGAAGAAAACAAACTCGGCCTCCTGGGTGCAGCATGTTCCCAACCTGGGAAAGGGAGGCACTCACTCAAGCACCCCTCCGCTCTCCATCTCCGCTGGCACGGGCAGCAGGTACACAGGTTTGCCATTTTCTACTTCCTGTACAACAACCATCTAAGGAGGCACAGGGGCAGACAACAAACTGGCCTTTCTAGAGACTCTGGAAGAGATCGAGCCATTCTTTCAGAGATGGGTCGGTTTCCATTCACAGGTCTCCGTGGACTGCCTTCAGGTCATCAGCGTTCACGCCCCCTGAGTGCAACTCCCGGTTCGCGTAAACCAGCAAGCATCCTGGAGACCTGGAGAAACCAGGCTGCTTCCTCAGCCATCAAAAACTGCCCATACAAGGGGTCAGCCAAGTCCTCACTGAGGAAGCACGCCAGCCTGTATGATCCAAGGACTGAAAACAATAAGAGCCAAACCCGGAGGAGGGACCAGAACCAGTGCCTGAATTCTAAGCACCTGGTTCGCAGAACGCCATGGATGACAGTATATGGAGAAGGACATCCTGTTTGGCCAAACTGAGGGGCAGCGAGAAAGAGGAAGGTCTTCGTGACATTGGCACAGCGGCTTCAACAGGCTCAGGTAGAGGACGGCGCAGGACCGGGATGCTTTGTGCTGCTGTCTGTGGGGTGGCTACTGGTAGAAGTCAACTCAATGGCCCCAATAATGACAGCAATCACCCCAAGTCTGTTTGCAGGGTCCCGAGTGGATGGGGTCCCTGGGGACTCCATTCAGAGACTAGGAATCTGAACAGCTCCGCTATCAGACACATGGCTGTATCAAGTGGTTCTCCACAGCTGCAGGTAGCTTACACTGGCCTCAAACGCTTTGCCAGTAGATCTCCCCGTAAACCCACGGTCTCAGACTTAGGCCTTTCTGTGTTTTATATGATCGCCATGGTTAGGTGTTTGAGTCATTTTTGCCCTTGTTTCATAGGTTTTTCTATATAGGGGAGTCAGGTGAGAAGGCTTCATGAAGACAATAACTGAAATAACAATTACCTGGGGGTAGGAAGGGGATGGAAAGGCATGGGGAGAAGAGGGGGGGGCTGGTCAACGGCAATGGGAACAAGAAGTAAGAAAATGTCCCAGAGTTGACTGTGGGGGTGATGATTGTACAAGCTTTCTGAATAACTGGGTTACTGAATTATAGACTATCAGAAGAAGCCAGCTTCTGATACATATATTATGGGGTCAATAGATGCAGTTGCACAGAGATAATTATTATTTATTATAGTAAGGATATAGAGAGCATGAGAGAGAAATAATGAGAGTCAGACATATTTCACAACATGGTAGTATGCTCACCTCCATCGATGGGGCCGTCCACATGGAGACAACAAGTGGGGGAAGGGATTGCATGATGAGGGAGAGGGTCCTGGGAGCATCCAATACTGAGGGGCAGGAGTGAGAGGTAGGAGAGAGAGAATCTCTATCCTATTTCCAATTCTTATATATCCTCCAGAGTCATGCCAGGTCCCCAATTACAGGTCAGGAAGGGGTTGTGCCATATGCACACATTATAGGAAAGGGAGGTATGAGGTCCCGTGTGACAAGATCAGACCCCAGACTCCTGGATATTGCTAAACAGGTTACACTAGCGATCATTAACAACAGCCTGTGAATCTGCCCACAGACTTCAAGGGAATTGAACCAACATCCTAACAGCAGGAGAGTCAGCTCTATTGTGAGACACATAAAGGCCTCAGATAACTGGGAGATTCAGGGAGAATAGCTAACTTAACTTCTACACCAAATACTGGTAAATAGTTTGCTTAATATTTTGGTGTATATAATTGTGGTAAAGTCCCGTCTTCATCCCACTGTAGAATGTGTGGATTGCAGCTCAATAGAATTGATAAAGAACAATGCTCACAAAGGCTTTGTGCTTCTGTCCTTTCCCTCGTGGGGCAGGGGCTGCCCTACAGCTGGGTCTGGCTCTCCAGGTTTGCCTGGATCCAACACCTTTCTGCCCACCCTTTAGCAGACACCCCGCAGGGACAGTGTATTCTTCTGGTCTCTTGCTGGGTCAGAGCCTGTCTTCAGACACCCAAACCCCTACCCAAACTCAGTACCACTGAGTCAATTCTGCCTCATCACGCCCCTACAGGACAGAATAGAACTAGTCCTGTCGGTTCCGAAATGTAAATCTTCACAGAAGCAGACAGTCTTATTTTTCTCCCCAAGGAGTGGCTGGTACATTTGAACTGCTGACCTTGCTTTACGGAATCCACTTCCCCACCAGAGATCCTTCTTCCTACACAGAAAGGATCAGTTCTAATGTAACCCCATCGTCTAACACCCCTTCCCCCCCCCCCCCAGGGTGACTGGGGACACTATGGAGTGGCTGTGAGTCCCAAGAAAATGAGGATTTTCTCCATTATGTCTGTGAGACCATGCCAGTGTCCGAGTGTCTTAGTTCCCATCCCTCTTGAGACATGAAAGGGGCAGGTGACCAGGTGACCAAAGACTAGCAGATGACCAGAGACTAGCAGGCAGAAATAGGGAGACTCACTCTCTGGAAGAGAAGAGCAGGGAGTCTAGAAACCCAGGACACCAGAGACCGCTGGGTACTAGCCTCTGAATTAGATAAGAAGCGTTCTCCCTCTGATAACAACATGCCAAGTCCGCCTGGATGGCCTCCCAGGGATGCTGCCATGCATTTTTGTCTTCCACCTGTGGAATTCCTGTTAGAGCAGCACTCACCAACTGAGACCGGGCGGCAGCTGCCCAAGAACCCAGATGCTCAGCATGTGCCATGTGCAAGCACTGCTCTCCCTCACCCGAGGCCCCCCCCCCCCCCCCCCCCCCCCCCCCCCCCCCCCCCCCCCCCCCCCCAGTACAAACAGGGACCCTTGGAACGAGAGAGCTGGGCTATGGAGGAGGAGTCAGAGAGTCCCACACAGTGCCCTCCAAGCGCGCCTGCAGCCTCCTTTTCTGGTCTTGTTCTACAATAAAAGCAAGCTCCAGGCCAGCCCCTTTCCTGGGTGTTTGCTTCCCAGTACTGGAGACTGTTCCCGGGGCTTCTCCAGCCTGTTTCGCCTATCAGAATCAGAAGCTTATGTTTTTTCTAAATTCCTCTCCGTCTGTCTCCAAAACAAGGAAAAAATAAGCACCCAACAGACGTGCTGAGGGAACGGTTTCATTTCTGAACATGAAGACAACCCCCCCACCCCCACCCACACCCACATACATACCCATGCACATATAAAACGGCTAGTGAGTTTGAACTGTCCACTTACGGACGGGAGTGCCCTGTGGGCAATTTGGGCATGCATCTGAGTATTTAAAGTGTGCAAGCAAGCCTTTTATAAAATGAGCAGTTTCACTTCTGTGTGCCTTCAAAGGGAGGAAGGGATTACAAAGAGCGAACATCAGTGACTGATTGAGATGGACTGCAGATGACTAGCTGGCTGGTCAATGAGTGACCACGACTATCACAATAGGAAATATTTTAAAATCACAGTGTTAGATGACAACACTCTCAGGAAGATCCATGCTGGATTAAGGAGGGACAATCACCACGATAGAATATGCACAGTATGATCACAATAAAGCTTAAGATATAAGTACAAATGGTTGTGCCTGCATGTCTACACACACTTTGTAGGGTCTTATAAAAGTATGTGTGGAAGGCTGAGGATGGTTTTGTCCTTGAATATTTTGGCCATTGTATGCTTTTGGAAATAAGTGGATTTGTATTTTCAGATGTGTGTGTGTGTGTGTGTGTGTGAGTGAAATCACCATTATTTAGAACTCTGGCTGTCTTTTGACCTTTCCCATGTCCCACATGCACTCCTCATTCACAGAATCTTATTAATAAAGCTGTGAGTCTCCCCAGAGAGATCACTGCTCTGCTGGCCAGCGCCTGGACCGTCCTGCGGGACTTCCTCCCCCACACCAGGAAAACCAATTAGAGTGGGAACAGAAAGGCTTCAAGGACTGCTTCACATCCTGCTGGCTCTGGCGGATGCTGTCCATGGGCTGTCACCGCTTCCGCCAGGCTTCCGGTCAGAACTCACATTCCAAATGTTTCCTCAAACACTATCAGAGGGCTGACCCCACCCAACCCCCACTCCAGGGTCGGGATGCTGATGAAGCCCTAGCACCTGGTGGAAGTGACCTAATCTGGTGTCAATTTGAGGGTTAAGGGTGGAGTCTAACCTGTCAATCTGGAAAGAGCCAACGAGACCTTTCCTGAGAATTCTAGGAAATGTGGTAATCCTTTCTTGAAGGCAGAGACACTATCTCTCTCAACTCACCTGCTTGGAGACTTATTACTGACCACGCTCACTCCCTAGGAGACATTGCAGCTGACAAAGGCACATGGCAGCATAATGATAGACCCAGAGTCTTGGAAACTGGAGAAGTCACAGGGAGACCCATGCCAGTGCCCACATGTTTCCACTGCCACTGGATACAGAAGACTGTGCACCCACTGTGATTGTCCTGGTGTCATTGCACGCACTTCATAAGTCTGAAGGATTTATAGATTGGTATGGAACGTATGGGCTAATATCAGATTTATGACCTTGGACTGGGCTGGGCTGAGATGTTTTCTCAATGCTCAATTTCTCTTGTATATAAATCTCTTTCTTATACATATGCAAGTTTATGAATTTGTTCCTCTAGTCTACCCAGAATATCACACGCCCCCTTTCAAGTTTGAGGATCTCAACCCATCCATACTGGTCCAGTTGAGTCAGACGAAAGAAGACCTGACATGTATATGGAACTGGTTTTCCAAAAACAGATTGCCAGGACTTTCTTCCAAGGCACCTGGGGATAGATTTGAACCTCTAACTCTTCTACTGTCAGCTGGGTGCAGAAACTCTCGATACCACCCAGGACTTGTGATGTCTAGGACAGTACTTTGCACAAGGAGGGGTGAGTCCCATTCAAAGGTGGTCAAAATCCATTTCTGAGATCTTGGCCAGCATATTTTAGTCATCATAAAAGTTCTTCAAAGCATACTAAAGCAGCCCCTTACCACAATCCATACATCAAATGCGCCAGGCATATTTGTACATGTGCCGCCATCATTCCTTTCTAGACAATTACTTTCTACTGAGCCCCTGGTATCGGCTCCCCTTCCCCCCAGGTGACCTCTTGATAAGATTATAAATTATTATTTTTATATTTCACACCAAACATTGTCTCCCTTCCCCTATGGTTTCTGATGATTTTCCCCCTTGGGGGCGTGTGTGTGTGTGTGTGTGTGTGTGTGTGTTTTGATCATTATTGCTTTCCCCTTCCTCCCCCATCTCGCCCCGACACACCTTCTCCCTACTCCTCTGGTATCATGATTCCCATTCATGGTCCCGGATTGCATTTGTCTTGCGCTCTCTTATCTACACCTGTGTATATGCTCCATTCAAGTCCAAAGTGAGAGAGAGCTGCTGGGGTCATGGGAGTGGGCTCAATGGCTCAATAACAATGCATGTCTTTCAACCTCCTTCTATAGCAGCCTACTGTTTCTTAATAGGAGGGACCATCGATCTCTGGAATTTGGAGTTGGGGGATAAAGCATAAGAGACAGTAGTTAGCTGCAGGTGGAACTGTTCCCCGGGGCTTCCAAGGCAGTCACCTCTCAGAAGATTGCCAAGCCTGTCTTCAAGGTGTCCCTGTGTGGGTAGCACCAACAGCCTCTCAACTAGCAGTCAAAACTTGAGACTTTGTGCCAGCCAAGCACTCCACAGAGGAAATTATGTCAGTGCTTCTGTAGCTCTTGAAAATGTAAGCATCTAAAAATATAAAAATGGTTCTTGGCTGCCACAAAACCAAGCGCAGGCTGGATCTGGCCAAGGGCCATCACCGAACAGCGTATGGTATAGAAATCTAAGCCTTCTATGATGGTGACTGTCATGAGAATGGCTAAGACAGTCCTGTGTCCTGAACGTTCACTGTGCAATCTGCGGAATGGAAAGTTTCACGACTCGAACACTGAGCAAGCAGCCTCTTTAAGATGGCCTGGCCTTTCTTTAAGTATCTCAAGCTTTGTGCCTTAGCAATGCCCATCAACACGCCCAGAGGGATGTGCTCCCCAATCCACATCATACCCAATTCTCCCCACTCCATAGAAGTCCCTCTCGCATGTCACCCTCGTAGCTTTCGGTCAGTGTTTCTGACCGTTTGAACAGTTTTCCCTTTGTTCCTGAGCACGGTCATATTGGGTGGGGGGGTGGGGGGGAGTATGCCTTGATGGTGAGGCATTGCATTGGCTAATTTTTTTTTTTTGGCGTTTGTGTTTTTGAAGAACCTTTCCCATCTGCATGTCTCCTTGCAGCTGCCATCCAAGAGTGCTGGCTTTGTACAGTGGGTGGGAGCCGGGATCATATTTTGGAAAGAAAATTAAACAGAGAGAGAGAGAGAATGCTGTGGCACTCCAAGACACAAGAGGCTTCCGCCTAGAAATCAAAGGTACTGCAGTGTTCTATGACCAACTTTCCAGATAACACAGCACACAAACACGCCTGGAACCTAACTCACTGGTGCCCAGTTGATTCTGACTCACCCGTCTGGCCATCCAGACATGTGCATTCTTGGCGAGGATGTGCTGCACCACTCACTACACACCCGGTCACACAGTCACTGCACATACAGAGGCACGAGCTCTGCAGGCTAAATGCAACTGTGTGTGCCGTGTCCCCAGTCCGATCCAGATTTCTGAACTCTGTTGTGAGTTTATGGGACCACAGGTAACATAAGCAGCTGGACAGTGACCCAATGGATGTCCTGTGCGCATGCCAGGACTGAGCTAGGCCAGCCTGCTCTGCCGTGAAAGACAAAGCAGGCAGTCCCACTCAAGCCATCTCTCAGCCATGCGGGGTCGGGCGGAGTATGGGTCTGCCTGAAGCACTGGGGTCAGCATGGGTCACCAGACACTTTAGGTCAACTCCAAACTAACACAAAAACCCTCAATGCCTTCGAGAGGATGCCAACTCCTACTGACCCGACAGGCCGGTGCAGAGCTGTCCCTGTGAGCTTCCGAGTCTGTCACTCTTATGGGGTAGAACGACCTGCTTTTCTCCCACAGAGAGGCTGGTCATTCTGAACCGCTGGCCTTGCCGTTAGTAGCCCAACGTGTAACCACTCCTGGTTAATGCTCCTGGAGGACCCTAAGATGCAGGTGTGTGTGTGTGTGTGTGAGTACATTGCCCCAACAATGTTGGCTAGAGTGCTAAGAGTTGGTCAGACTCCCTACTCCACCCCCGCTCTTTTCCTATGCTTCTGTCTTTGACGCTGCCTTACTTTGCAAGCACTTGTCTTGCTGGTGGTCCCAGCTCTCTGAAGACAGAGGAAGACGAGCGCAGTCTAAGGCTATCGGATGAAGGGGGGCGGGAGGGGGCTGGAATATGACCAGCCAGAACTCTAGGGAGGAGATGGAAGCAAAAGGACTACTCGAGAATGACTGCACACACAGCAAGAGCGGTGGCTCCCGACTTCCAGCCAATCAGAGGGGTCAGAAGGGAAGCTACGTGAGTGCACGCCTCATGGCCCAAGTCGGCCTGTGGCGGAAAGGCCACAGGGAACAGAGAGAAAGGCTGAGGCAAGCACCTCTTTGTGTAGTATCTTTCTTCCCTATAAACGCAGGGTAAAGAAGAGGGGGGAAAAGACTGCAATTCTAGGTGCTCCTGAAGACTTTTGAGAAAACTTAAAGACATTAGATGTCCCAGCGGCCCTCTGAAGAGATCTTCCTTGGGAGAATTTAAGGAGCTGGGGACACCCTCTCAGTTCACACAAAGGCAACAGCATGCCCGGAGGACATGTCCACGTGGTCAGGCAGCTTTCAATCTGAATGGAATTAAAACAAATGCTGGCAAATCTTTGTTTTTGTCTTGCTGTCGCTATTATTTTTAAACTCAAAAAGCAGTAGCCCCAGACTACTAAAAGGCCGAAGCCATGTGTCTTGGAAGAAGTCGGGTCCGAGTGTTCCCGGAGGCAAGGAAAGTGGGTGTCTTCTGTACTTTGGACATATGGTTAGAAGCGAGGAGTCCCTGGAGGAGGAGAGCATGCTGGGTAAAGTGGAGAAACAGCGAGCGAGAGGGAGGCCTTCCGGGCGTTGGCGTGACTGTGGCTGCAGCGACGGGCTCAAGCACCGGAACGATGTCATTGTGAGGGTGGCCTGTGATGGGCAACGTCTCATTCTGCAGGGTGGAAGGTTGCTGTGGGTCAGAACCGACTCACGGCACCCTAGCAACACCAGCTGTTTCAAAATCTTATTAGACAGATAACATATATACACATACACATTTATAGTGAGGGAAAAAGACAGCTAGACACAAAGAGAAAAAAAATAAAAGGCCAGTGCTGGAATGAATGTCACTGAACACAAAAGGGGAGGTTCTAGTCTGCCCTGGATATCTTGCAGAACCACTGGGGTTTTATACTTTTTATGCAGATGACATTTCCCACGAGTCAGGAGGAAAAAAACTTTCCTCAACAATCCATTTAAAGGTTATAAGCCTCTACCTTCTGCTCGGTCCATGCACTATTCTGCAATGAAACTTTAATGAGGAAAGGAAAGGCAGAGAGAGAGAGAGAGAGAGAGAGAGACCAGTGGCATACATACATGAGCGGCCTGGACGACAGTGAGCCTCCGGGTGCCGTCTGCCCATAGTGACCAGTCAGCACATTCACTGGGGGCGCCGGTGGTTTCCACGGAGTCAGGAAAGACTGAGAAGGTTGACTGAGGTGGCAGGGGGAAGACAAGAGAAAAGGCAGACACAAAACAAGAGATTTAGGATAATGGTTGGCTTTGTCCTATTTTTCCCCATTAAAATGCTAATGGTGATCACAAATTTCCAGATAACCAACCCTGTGCATGAATTATTCATCAGCACATTTGTGAGGAAGTCGCCCTGTGACTGCCCACGGAGCTCGCCTGTAATTAGCGCGTGGCCCTTTAATAAGTGAGACAGAGAGAGCAGGTCCCCCCTCCCTGCCAGTCTCAGGCCAGCTCCACTTCCCTGGTGCATCTGCAGCTCACTCCTGCTGAACCCCTCACACTAGTATGCTCTCTGTTCTCTGTGGTCCCATCTGAACTACTAGCCCACAAAAACACGTAAGACCGCAAAGATTTTTTAAAAGAAAGAAATTTTCCATTTTGTGTAGGTTGGATATCACACTGATTCTTTTTTTTTTTAGGCATCACTGCCCTCAGGTGGTGGGAGTAGGAGGCCCAGCCTTTGCTCCTGGGAGCCGGAATTGAACCTCCATCCCAGTGGGCCGCAGTCCCGCGCACAACCACTACGCCACCTGGGCTCAGCCCCTGATTCTTTTTTTTTTTAAGTTTCCTGGAAGCTCAAGTAAACCAGAGAAGTAGAAACATCACAAGTCGAAAGGTCAAAAAACCAAAATACTACTGGTACTTCAGCGTCTGCTTCACAATTGCTTCTCCTCCTTTTGGCTAGCCTCAACTGCGCAGTCTGTTAGGTGCTCTTTCTTATGGTTAACTCCCATGGAGAGATTGGTCTTGCCCAATTTTTGCAGATCTCAAGTTGATGTTCTGCCCGTTTCATTTTTCACTAAAAAAGGACACGGAGGGTCAATCAGCTGCTCAACAGCGTATGTCCACCGGGAATTGTACGTGCAAAAGCAATGAGATCTCACCACCTACCCATGAGAGTGGCGCAAATCCCAAGCCAGAAGGCCAAATGTCAGCAAAGATGTGGAGTAAGTGGACATCCCAGTTATAGCTGGTGGGAATGAAAATTGGTCCAGCCCTTTGGGGAGACTGGATGTGTCTTTGTGTGCGGAGCTCAGGCTTTGATTCCATCCAGTCTACTAGGATGCTACTAGCCCAAAATGACGTCCACATCTGACTGCACGCAAATGTTAAGAACTGCTGTATTGGTGCTTGCTGAAAATCAGAGGCACCCAAGTCCTCCCTCGTGTCCAACAGGAGGAATTTGGTGAGCAGACAAGACACATCCTTGCGATGGGAGTCATTCAGCAATTTCCAAATTAATGAGCCCTGGAGATGCAGAAGGGACTTCCAATGCACAGTGAGAAGGGCACAAACCCTGTCTGAGAAGGCGACCTGGTAGGAGTCCCACGGGGACCGAATAACATCTTAAAAACAAGGTGGGCACATTGCTGTCTATAAGAGTAAGAAGAGCCGTGGTGGCCAGGGGCTCCCTGGGAGGGGAGAAGGGGAGGATGGGGTGAGTGAGGGCTGTAGGGGAAGGTGACACTTCTCAGTATGACACCGTGATCCATCACATTATGCACTTGTCAAAGAACACCACCACAAAAAATGTGGACCCCAAGTTTCTGCTCCACGATAAAATATCAATAATAGCTCACAGGTTATAATGCACGTGGTACACCAATGAAAGAGAACATCAAGCGAAATTGCTTATCAGTGTGTGAGGATATATGGGATTTTTAGTACTTTTTAGTCGCTTTTTCTTTAAACCTGAAGCTACAGTTAAAAAAAAAAAGTCACTCAATTTTTTATAGTATCGACTGCATTTTTCAGACCATAAGAAGCACCTGATCATAAGAGCAGGAAAATAATAAAAAAATTAATCGGAACCAAATAGCACTAGTATACTAAAATATTTATTAAAATAAAGAAAAATATGGTAATATCTAAAGCGTAGACTCAACAGTGGTGGTAAGAACCATCATCACTTTCCTTACCAGAGGAGGGGAGGCGTGCGCTGTGCTGATCCTGTGACCTGACTGACATTGAGACTCCAGGAGGTGGGACTTCCCCTGAATACACAGCAACCCACAGCCTGCAAACAGCAGCGGGCAGTAAATGGGCACATGGATCATAAACACATGTTCTGGGGGACCACACCTTCGGACCATAAGATGCATCCTCATTTCCCCCACCTCCACTTTTGGGGGAAAAAAGTGCATCTTATGGTCCAACAAATACCGTATATTGAGGACCCAGTACATGCCAAGCTGTATCTTAGCTTTACAAAGATGATTTAGACGCCATCTCTGCCTTTTAAGGGAGATAGAGTCTACAGCAGGGGTACTCAAGCTGTGGGCTGTGACCCCTTTGGAAGTCAAACGACCCTTTCACAGGGGTCACCGATTCATAACAGAAGCAAAATGACAAGTATGAATGAAGGAGCAACAAAATAGTTGTATGGTTGGGGGTCACCACCACATGAGGAACTGTAAGAAAGGGTCGCAGCATGAGAAAGGTTGAGAATCGGCCCACAGAGACGCAGACAGACACACAATTGAACCCTTAGAAGGCAGTGCCATGTTCAATGACTGAGTCTCATGTCAAGTGGCCCCGTGGAGGGAGGCATTAGGAGAGGCTTCTGGAAAGAGGGATGTCGTCCATGTCCTAGGGCTGGGTAGGCACGAGCCACGCTGGAGCTGGAAGCCAGGGTGGTGAGAGACAAGGCAGGGAGCAGAGGGACCTGGGTAGAGTCGTTCTTCGTAACTGGAGTCTCCAGGGCCAGGGTAGCAAGGGGAGAAGGCAGGCAGCTGGCAGTCTGGAACACTGAACAAAGGACCCAGACTCCATCTGGTTCCAGGTGTACTAAGGGTTCCGCTCAGGTTCTTTGACAGGCACATGCACTGGTTGGGTCATGAAGGAGGCCACGGAGGCCGTGTGGGGGTTAGAGTAACCCAGAAGGGAGATCATTAGGGGGCCCATTAGTAAGACAAGTATGTAAGGCAGAAGTGAAAAGGATGAATACTTGGGAATCATCCAGAAGCTGAAAGAAGGACAGCTTGATGGCGAATTGCATGTGGGTGAATGGCAATAAGGAATGAGGTCAGGACTAGAGAAAGAAAGAATAGGTTTCGGGCTGAGCCCTGGTGGCATGGTAGTTGAGTGCAGAACTGCAGCGTGCGGGCTTGGCGGTTCAAATACAGCGGCGGCTCTCAGGAGCAGCACTGGGTAGCACCCACGACCACCAGAGGCAGTGATGCCCGCCCCCCTACCCCCGCAAAAAAAGAAAGAATAGGCTTCATAGGGCTGAGCCCCACTGGTGGAGTGGTTGATTGCGGGACTGTGGCCCATTGGCTTGGTGATTCAAATACAGCAGCAGCAAGGCTGGGCCTCCCACTCCCACCAGAGGGGCAGTGATTACTCCCCCCAAACAAACAAACAAACAAATAGGTTTCACAAGAAAGACTGTGACTGTGTACTATTGACTGTGAACAAGAGAAATCAAAATGTAGGCGATTTAGGTAGAGGTGCCCAGATACTGTGGCATGTGAAGCCCGAGGAAGAAGACAGAGCTGAAAGTAAAGTGAACATTACCTGGAACAACAGCACAACTGCAAGAGCTGCTGAAACCATGTCAGTGGATAACCTTTCTGAAGGAACATGGACAGAGTCAAACAAAACATACAAACAACAACAACAAAGCCAGAAGATGCATACACAAAAGGGGAACCTGAGAGAGAGAGAGAACCTTCAGGCACTTGGCTGCTAACCCAAAGGCTAGAGGTTCAAAACTTCCAGCAACTGCTGGAGACCCAGAGACCCAGAGACCCTCCCCAGGGAAGATCCTCGCCCCTGCCATGGATCCAGGATGGCTTGCAGCGCCACCCTACAGGTCAGGGCAGAACTGTCCCAGTGAGTGTCTGAGACCGCACCACTTAAAGGAGGAGAAAGCCCCACCTTGCTCCGGTGGAGAAGCTGGTGACTTGGAACCAAGGCATATCCACTACTCCAGAGATTACAGCCCCCTCCCCCCTGCCCCAAAACAAAAACAAACCCATGTGGGGGCAGTTCGACTCTGTCCTAGGGGTCTCGATGAGGCAGAACAGACTCCACTTCACACCAGAGAGCAGGAACCGTGATAGCATGGGCCGGGCTAAGTGACCTTGTGAAGAACTGGAGAGCAATACAGATGAGACATGAAAAGCTAAAAAAGTGGGTGAAAGGACACCCATCAGTGTAGCCACGAAGAAATAACAATAATTTATAAATTATCAAGGGTTCATGAGGGTGAGAGGGGAATAAATGAGGAGCTGATCCCAAGGGCTCAAATAGAAAGAAAATGTTTTGGAAAAGATGACAGCAACGTATGTAGAAATGTGCTTGACACAATTTTGATACAATTTTTGACACAAAATTTGACACAATTGCATGTACAGATTGCCATAAGAGTTGTATGAGCCCTCAATAAAATGATTAAAAATTAAAAAAAGAAAAGCTACGTCTTTGGAACGAACACTGTGGCGGAGGCGCAGGGCATAGCACTGACAGAACACGTACAGCTGTTCCCTGGAAGAGGCAGGTGGCCGTCAAAGGTTCTCGCTGTAGTTGTGACTTAGAAGTGCCATCTGGTCAGTTCTGCCCCTCGGAACCACAGCAGAAAACATCGCCTGGTCACACCCCACCTAGACCATTGTCCTTCCGTCAGAGCCCGTCGGAGCAGCCGCTGTGTCAACTCATCTTGCTGACGGTCTTCCTCTTTGGGGTTACCCTGGACCAAGCAGCATGTCCTGTTCCAGGAACTGGTGTCTTGTGATAACCCGTCCAGAGCACAGAGATGACGTCTGGCCGCGCTGGCCTCTAAGAAGTGTTCTGGTCCTGCCGTCTTGTGAGAGTCAGGTTGGCTTGTGCTGCAGCAGTCCACTCTGCTGCCAACATTCTTCGGCAACCCGAGAACGAAAAGGCACCCATGCGCCTCCAGCCTTCCTTCCTGACTCAAGGGCCAGCTTCGACAGGCATCTAAAGCCCGGAAACGTCCCAGGGCTTCGGGTCAGCACACCTTCGTGCTCAGAGCGACATCCTTGTTCTGTGATTCTTTACAGAGGTCTTGCACAGCAGAATCGTCCAAATCGTCCTTTGGCTGAAGCTTCCATGAGCATGATTGTGGACCCAAGTAGGGCAGAATCCTTGGCAACTTCAATCTTGTCTCCATTTATCATGATGATACCTACTGGTTCACTTGTTAGAATTGTGGTTTTCTTTACATGGGGTTATAATCTATACTGGAAACTCCAGCCCTCTATCATCAAGTGCTTTAAGTTTTCCTCATTTTCAGGAAAAAAAGCTGTTTCTGCATATCAAAGATTGTCAACAGCACAAACCAACAAAAAAATTAGTTTTTCTTTGGTTTCCTATTTTTTAGGCTTGTCCCTAGGATTATTTGGGGTGTTGATTCAGAAAATTGCATCAGCTCTAGTTTTTTAATCTGGTGTTCTACTGTATCTTCAGCCATTAAATTATATTATTTCATTCATTTATCTGCCTAGTTTTACATATGAGAATTCAGACCCGCAAATTACAAGACAAAAAAGGTGAGAAATATATGAAAAATAATGAGATATTAAGGGACTTCCAAAAGAAGCTGTATACAGACCTATGGAAGTCAGATGGCTATGCACTGATTTGGCAATCATAAGGTTCATGAATTGAATCTACTAGACCCTCTGCAACCTTAAAAAAAATTAAAGAAGGGATGAGCCCTGGTGGCATAGTGGTTGTGCGTGGGACTGCAGCCCACAGGGTTAATGGTTCAAATCCAGCAGCAGCTCTCTAGGAGCAAGGCTGGGCTTCCTATTCCCACCAGGTGGTGGGATGCCACAAAAAAAACAAAACAAGAAAATGAAAGAAATGGAAACCCACAGGGCCAGTTCTTCTCTGTCCTTATAAAACAGTGGTTCTCAACCTTCCCAATGCCGCAACTTCTTAATATAGCTCCTTGCCTTGTGGTGGCCCTCAACCATAACGCCATTTTTGTTGCTGCTCCATAACTGTCATCTTGCTACTGCTGTGAACTGTCATGTAAATACCTGATAGGCAGGATGCATTTTCATTGTTACAAATTGAACGTAATTAAAGTAGTGATTAATCATAAGAACAATATATAATTATATATTGTGAAACATTTATTCCTAATTAAAAATCATTAAAATTCTGTCTGGAAGCATGATGTAGCATGGGTGACAGTCTTAACATAACGACAGTAAACTACATGGCTACATTTGGGGCAATATGCGTAAAAGGCCATTCTCAGTACAGAGGCTTGAGATAGCTTCTTTTTAACTTAAAATGAAATTCCTTTTGAACCTATACTTCGGATACTGCATATCTTTGTATGGAACTAAGTAGAAAAGCACTACTATTAGGGTTCCGGTTAATACACACCTGGGATTATTCTAAGCAAAACAGGTTTAAACGTGTTTCTGCTATCAGTTAAACTTGTTATAGTCTCCTTCAAAAAAACACATCTAGTAGCTTCTAAAGAATCTGCTGCACTACTAACTCAAGACAGAGTAATCCACACAGAACGTTATGATACTGGTTATTGGAATAGCAAATATGTGCTTTTCAATGGTCCTATGTAAGGGACCCTGTGAAAGGGTCATTTGACCCCCAAAGGGGTCGAGACCCACAGATTGAGAACCGCAGTTAGAGAGTCGCTATGGATTTGAATCAGCGCGTTTTCCTTTTTTGGTGAAGGAGGCTGTGTAATCCATACAGAGACTACACGTTGGCTGTGGCCGTGGGAAACTATAGAGTGAGAAGAGTGAAAAACAAAAAGAAAATAGGAAAAGCACCGCTTTGCAAAGGGAGAGGGCAATGCCGAGTGTCATAGCGAAAGAGAGGGACCTGCCTCTTCTTTGTTGGGGGGTGGAGTGGACGGGGAGGATCGTACAACTCTTATCACAATCCATTCATACATCCATTGTATCAAGCACATTGGTACTTTTTTTGCCATCAACCTCATTCTTTAAACATTTGTTTTCTACTTGAGCCCTTGGTATCAACTCCTCGTGTTCCCTTCCCTCCCTGCCATTTATGTAATTTATACATTATTATTATTTTGTCATGTCTTACACTGTCCGATGCCTCACTTTTTTGTTGTCTGTCCCCGGTGGGGGTGGGGGGAGTTAAATATAGATCCTTATAATCGGTTCCCCCTTTCTACCCCACGTTCCCTCCACCCTCCCTGTATTGTCACTCTCATCACTGGTCCTGTGGGGTTCATCTGTCCAGGATTCCCTGTGTTTCCAGTTCTAATCTGTACCAGGGTATATCCTTTGGTCTAGCCAGATCCGTAAGGTTGAATTGGGATCATGTTAGCGCCGGGGGGTGGGGGAAGTGGAAGCACTAAAGAACTAGAGGAAAGCTGTATGTTTCATCACTGCTACACCGCATCCTGACTGGCTCGTCTCCTCCCAGAGACCCTTCTGTAAGTTGATGTCCAGGTGCCTACAGATGGCCTTTGGGTTCTCATCCTCTCTCCCTCATTCACAATGATATGATTCTTTGTTCTTTGATGACTGAATCCTTCAACACCTCGTGATCACACAGGATGGTGTGTTTCTTCCATGTAGCCTTTGCTATTTCTGAGCTAGATGGCCACTTGTTTACCTTTAAGCCTTTAAGACCTCAGACTCTATATCCTTTGATAACCAGGCACCATCAGCTTTCTTCACCACATTTGCTTATGCACCTGCTTTGTCTTCTGCGATCACGTTGAGAAGATGAGCATTACAAAATGCCGGAGTATTAGAACAAAGTTCTTGTGTTGAGGGAGTACTTGAGTAGAGGCCCAAGGTCCATCTGCCACCTTAAAACATAACATAAATGTATGTACATAGAGCTATTTCCCTATCGTTATATATGAATATATTTACATATGTCATGACTGTATATAGATTTCTATAAATGTCCTTTGACTCCTAGTTCTTTCCTCTATTTCCTTTTACTTTCCTCTTTTCCAAATATCATGTTTGGACTTCAGTGACTCCTCTCAGTTACACTGCCCTTGATCAAGCCCTAGCAGACTTCCTACGTCCTCCTTGCCATCAATTTTAGATCACTTGTTGTTCCCCTGGCCCTGGGTTTGTTAACACCACTTCCTTTCCCCCGCCTCCCCTTCTCCAATACCCCATCCCCCCCAACCCAGAATCGTCAGTTTTGCTGTTCTCTCCTCCAGATTGTTTATGCCACCTATAGACGTATGTCTAGACAGACCTGCAAAGACAATAGTAAGCACAAAAACTAGAGAGTAAACCAAAACAACAGAAGAAAACAAACAAAAAATAAATAAAAGAGCAACAACAAAACCAGTTACAAAAAAAAAAAAAAAAAAA
>PVJH01025508.1:0-31429 GCA_004026705.1 Nesogale talazaci
CTCATAAGTAAACCCAATATGTGGACTTTGAACTTATAGAACTGATAAAGCCTGTAGCTAATTTGTTCTTCAGACTCGGTGCCTTGAAGTTGGGGACTTGGAGACAAGCTGTGCCGGGTGGAGGACCTCCTTGGGCAAGTGGGGCACTCTGCTCCCTGCCCGTGGGATGTTGTCAAGGCCCAGAACAAAGAGGAAGGAAGAAAGCCCGGCCCCAGAGGTTCTGCCAGTGAAATCACCAGGCGGGCAGGAATGGCGAGGGTTTGGTGGAGAGTGGAGGGAGTGGGGAACTGACTGGGTGCTATAGAGTTTCCTGCCGCCCAGGAAAAGAGCTAAGGCCACCAGCCACTAGGCCTTTACCTCCTGGGTAGCTGCTAAGTCCTTCCTCATTAAAACACCAACTCCAGGGTGCTGGAATGATTTTTACCCTCTCCGTAACAGTCTGTGTCAATTTTAAAGTGCTGTGCAGATTCGGGGGAAATCCACTCTCTGTATGGAAGTCCTTGCCTGGCTTCTAAAGATGTTTTCCCCTCCTTAGCCCTTTTCCTGAGGAATAAAATTTCCCCATTGCTCATGCATGCTGACAGGGCACTGCACAGTTGCCAGCTTCCCCAGTGACTTGCAAAAAAATTATATAACCTAAATATAGAACATGTAAGTGCACATCCAAGAGCAGGATTAGGAAGGGCAGTGCAAAAGACAAACGGATCCCACAGAGCAAGCAGTTTAAGAAGGCAGACAGGAACAAAGGCGTGTTAATAAAATGCGTGGTTGTTTAAAAGTGATCCTATGTACACCTTGAAAGGGAGTGCCCGTGCTGGGGATGACAGTCACCATTCCCAGGCACAGAGTTACACGGAAGCTGAGGTGTCAAATCGTTTCCATTCCCAGGTCTTCAAGTAGATGTGTGGGTAGCAAAGGGGAGATAGAGGGAGGAAGCATTCAAATGCCAGCGAAGGTACGGAAGAAAAGCACACCAGAAATACAGCACAACCCACTTAGCCTTTTGTAAGTGGTTTTCTCACAGTTCTGGTCTAAAAACGGAATGTTTAATGAACAGAGTTCAAGTCGTTAAAAAAATTAGTTTCAATAGATGCCTCGTGTTAGGATTGATTCTGGTAGACACATGTCTCTTGTTCATTAGTTTGGTAGTTTGTAAGGCTGTGTGCATGGCTGGAAGCATCTCCATCCAGGCAGAGAGGCGGAGGTGTTGTTCTGTACAGGCCATAGGAGCAACTGTCTCCCTGTGGAAACTGGGTCTCCAAATTATCTCTCAGGGTGTGTTTCTAGGAGAATACAGGGGTAGGCAGATTTCCTTTTATTGTCAATGTACTTAAAATTAAAAAGCAATACCATTGGAAGTATAGAAAAATTAAATTAGTATCCTTTTGAACACAAATACATATGCTAGTAATAGTACAAAGAATGAAGATGGCTTAATTTATGCAGCCATACTATTTCTTTGAAATTTAGCTTACCAATATTTATAACTATTATAAGTGATCTTCAAACATCTCTGTATCCTTTAACCTCTTTAGTTTTTTCCCTATGAGAGAGGGTGAGGGATGAGAGAGAGAGAGAGAGAGAGAGAGAGAGAGAGAGAGAGAGAGAGAGAGAGAGAGAGAGAGAGAGAAATGGTTCACCTATATTTTGTATGGCTCTCACAGTTTCCTTGAAGACTGAGTAAAGTCAGAAGAGCCTACTATTGTAATTATGATGTGCTTCCGGTGGATGATAAATGTTTGATTTGGTTACAGGTTGTGAAGATCTTAGAGAAGCATGACCCCTTGAAGAATACTCAGGCAAGATATGGCGCCATCCCTCCAGATGAGGCCAGTGCTGTGCAGAACTATGTGGAACACATGCTCTTCTTGCTGATTGAAGAGCAAGCCAAGGATGCTGCGATGGGACCCATTCTGGAATTCGTGGTCTCCGAGAACATCATGGAGAAATTGTTCCTGTGGAGCTTGAGACGGGAATTTACTGATGAGACTAAACTCGAGCAGCTCAGGATGTATGAAATGTTGGTCACCCAGTCGCACCAGCCCCTTCTGCACCACAAGCCCATCCTGAAGCCGCTGATGATGTTGCTGAGCTCCTGTTCAGGAACAGCCACCCCCACCGTGGAAGGGAAGCTGGTTGTCCTGCTTAATCAACTTTGTTCCATCCTTGCCAAAGACCCGTCCATTCTGGAGCTATTCTTCCACACTAGTGAGGACCAAGGGGCAGCCAACTTTCTCATCTTCTCCCTTCTGATCCCCTTCATTCACCGGGAAGGGACGGTCGGCCAGCAGGCCCGGGACGCTCTGCTCTTCATCATGGCTCTTTCTGCTGAGAACAGCATGGTGGCCCAGCACATCGTGGAGAACACCTACTTCTGCCCGGTACGTGCCCACCCCCCACTGCATGTTCTCTCTTACGCCTTCATGCTTTTTCCTCCTGGGCTAGTGCTCAGCACTTGTTTGTCCCTTGCCTTTCTGCAAGGTGAACTTGGCAACTTTCAAGGAAAAGTGTTTAATCGTTTTGAGGAGCAGAGGAGTCTTGAAGTTGAGATGGTACCTGGCTGAGACTGCCAGCTCAAAGTAAGCCAACAGGGAAACCATCTGTGGTGCTAGTTCCTGGTCTATTTTTGTTGTGTTTGGAACGATCTGAGTTCTTTTCTTAGAGAGATGGATGAGACCAATCTTTTCCATAGTTTTTGCTTTTCAGGTGGGTTTTGTGCCACTAAACCGCAGTGTGTGGTAAGACCCTTCTCAGATGGGTTTGCCAGAGAATCTGGTTTCTAGCAAAATAATGACCACTAGTGGTAAATCTAAAACACGAATTTTATTTTAGTTTTTTTTTTGGGGGGGGGTGGCATCACTGCCCTCTGGTGGGAGTGGGAGGCCCAGCCTTGCTCCTGGATTTGAACCACCAAGCCAGTGGGCTGCTGTCCCACACTCAACCACTATGCCACCAGGGCTCAGCCTGAATTTTATTTTTTAAAAACAAAAAACAAGGTCATATTTCCAATTTGATATAATAATAAAAAATGCTTTACACTTTCTACTTTCTTATTACTTAGTATGCTATCCAAACCAACCGCCCCCTCTCCCCCGCCATTGGGTCAATCCAGACACAAAGAGACCCTTTGTAGGGTTTTTTTTTTATATTGCCAATCTTTATGGGAGCGGGTAACCTCACCTGTCTCCCAAGGAGTGGCCGTTGGGCTTGAACTGCCACTTTCGTGGTCAGCAGCCCAACACTTACCTGATAGTGTCACCTAATGAACAAACCAACCTCTTATTTACATTTGCTTTTCTTTCAGCTAATCATCTCACCCTATTTATTTGTAAACTATATAGCCTTTAGTATGCTTGGTTCTCTTGGAATTGTACGAGAGTATTAAGTAAGTTTTGCTAGAATAGGACGGGCAAGTTGCTATTGGAAGATTAGAGTCTTTGTTAGTTAACACTCGGTGGGTATTTCTTGAGCGTGGTCAAGAGGGCATCTAGAAATGTGTGAGGCATGGACCTGTGGGGAGGGAACTGCAGATTTTATGCTGCAGGGGCCAATATGGTTAATGTCAAGTCGCTTGAGGGATGATCTTCAACAGTCAAGAATTGACCTGCCGAAGATGTCAATATTGGCTCTATTAAGTAGCATTGTATTTTGTTTTGAGGTTCAAAAGTAGCAATCTACTTTCTATTACTGGGTTATTATTTTGACTGATAAAATTGGTTCACCTTGTATTCTGTGGATGTTTATTTCAGAGCAAGCAGATGAGTAAAATTTTTGAAAAATAGAATTTTAATTAAGAGATGCAGGTTACCATGCATCTCTCCTCTCTCCATTGGGTTCTGGCAGTGAGGCAAGGGATTTTACAACAATTTCTGGTCTAATGAGAAGCAAAAATTGATTTTCCTCACCTGTGCCAACATATTAAATCTCTCCTTCTCATCTCCTTCAACAATGCAAAGCTTTTTAAAAGTCCCTTTAAAAAATACAACTGAGACAAAAATAGAACTTCTTAACTTAATCTTTGGAATACGTTGATGGATTCATTCCTACTGCTGCTATGACAAATCCTCCCCCCACCCAAAGTGCTTTAAAACAACAAAAACACATAATCTTACAGTTTTATAGATCCGAATTCCAATAGTCTCACTGGGTTAGAATCAAGGTGTTAGCAAGACTGCGTTCCTTGCTGGAGGTGAGGTTCTAATGATAGCTTGTGGATGAGAATCAGCATAAACCCGATTTCTAGAATGTGAGATCAATCACATCCCTGTGTGTTCCCATGTCTCCATTATTTCTAACACCAGCCGCCTAGCCCACACAGCACCCTCTCTTTCTGTCTCTAGGTTCCTGGTACTTGCTCAGACCTTAAAAGCTAAGACGGCATTGTCCGTGGATTATTTGATTCACTGGAACATAAACTCACAGAAGATATTATAGCTAGGACTACTGGTTTTATTAGAGTATAAGGATTTTATAATAAAAAAACTTACAGTGTAAATCAGTATCAAGATAAGGATGAAATACATGAGCAAAGTCTGGAAAGGTGCCCAGTCCTGAGTGGTGATGTCTCAGATATGTCCCTTCAGCACCCAGGAAGCTCTCTGAACCTCAGTGTTCTAGGCTTTTTATTGGTTAGCCCTGCATAATTGGCTAAATCATTGCTCCTGAGGTGGGTTGATATGAGCTTCCCAGGTGAACTAAATCTTGCACAACATATATTGTGGAGGCTCCAGACCAAAGCTTCCCAATTACTTCAAGGGTTATGTCTCCAGATCAAAGGACAAAACCCACATGATTTCAGGTCTTTTACCTGTAAGGGTAAACATTTTCTTGCCTTCTTGTGCAAAAGAATGGAACTGGGATCACACTTTATGCCATATATGAAAGTGAATTAAACATGGATACAGGCGCTAACTGTGAGAATTAAAATCATAAAACTCTTAGAAGAAGGCATCAAAAGTAATGGTTTGGGGACCTAGTTTTAAACAATTCCTAGCTATGACACCAAAAGCACAAGCAGCAAGATAAGGAAACATATGGGAATTCATCAAAATTAGAAATCGTGAAAGGCAATGTGAAAGACAACCTAAAGATTTGGAGAAAAAATTTGGGAATCATATGTCTGGAAAGGATTTAGAATCCTCAAAGGGGACAGAGGAATTGATAATGATGATAGTATAACGCCCCTTGAGGGGGGATGAACATCAGAATTATAGGTGGAGAGATATATCGGATGATGTAAGGTATATATATACATATATATGTATAAAAATAATGATACATAATATAGTAAGGGTTAGTAAGGGTAGCAGGACTGGGGAGGGAGGGAATAAAGAGGAGCTAATATTAAAGGACTCACAAAGAAAGAAAGGACATTGAAATTGAAGATGGCAATATCTGTACAAGTTCACTTCATCCAATTGATTTATGGATTGTTATAATATATGTAAGCTTCCCCAGTAAAATGATTTATTAATAATAATAATAATAATAATAATAATAATAATAATAATAATAAAAGAGTTCCTACAACATGACAGCAGCAAAGAAAACAACCCAATCAAAACAGGCATAGGACTTGAAAAGACATTTCACCAAAGAAGCTGCATTAATGGCCACCTGACATTTGAAAAGATGCTCACTGCTATTAGCTGTGTTGTTAGTGTTAGGTGTCATTGAATTGGTTCTAACTGATAGCAACCTTATGTACAATAGAAAGAAACACCTAATTTTGTGCTGTCTTCACAATTGTTTTGTGTAACCACTGGGTCCATTCATTTTGTTGAGGGTCTTCCTTTTTTTTCTTTGGTTCTACTTACGAGACATGACCTCCTTCTCTCGGGATTTTATACTCCTGACTCTGGATAACAGGTGTGGAATACAGAAATTGTCTGAGTTTTCATTCCCTTGGATCCACAGTCAGTATCCATGGAAGAAGCAGTCAAGAAGTCTAACTGAGACGTCAGCACTTCTCCAGGTGACCTGGATTTCTGGCATTTCCCTGTGACTGCTGCAGTCATTTAAAAATTATTTAGCAAAACATTATTTTTATGTGATATTAATGATACTTTGGCTAACTTCCACTTTCTGCTAGATGTCTTTGGAATGAGCACAAATATTTCTTTCAGTTGGTTGGCTGTCTTCCAAATTGCTTGACATAGACCAGTGGCCATTTTCAGCTCTGTATCCACTTGTGGCAACGTCTGCCTTGAGATTCTATCAGGTCCTGAGGCTTGTTTTCAGTCGTACGTGCAGGGCATTTTGGATGTCTTCCTTCAGGATCATCAGTTCGTTGAGTGTGGACATGTTCTTTTTGGTTCAGTGACTTTGTGTATTCCTTCCATCTACTTTGGGTGCTTCCTTGGCGGTACAATATTTTGCCCTAGAAACTGTCGATGTGACAGCTCAGTGCTTGGCTTTTTCCTCCAGTTAACGTCAGCCAGAGAAATGCCGAGTGCATTATTCTCCTTTGGTTTTCTAACTCTCGTTCTTTCCACATTTTTTTGCATCATTTTACTTTGTCATCTTGATCTGCATAAGAATTTTTCTGTTCTGCGCTTTTGCTTCATCATTTCTTCCTTTCTCTTCAGCTCCTCTGCATTTAACAGAAAGTTGCAGAGCCTCGTTTGGTTTTTTCTTTCTTGTCTGTCTTTTTCACCTTTTTTGCTTTTTTTCATATGTGATGATACCCTTGATGTGTGATTTCCCCAAACTGTCTGTCAGTTTTACTTTGGCTCTCAGGGACTGGTTTTGGTTTTCTTCAATTTCAACTTGTAGTAAGCAATCGACGATCGATTCTTCATTCAGTCCTTACCCTTGTTCTGACTCCATAGTCATTTCCCACATATGTAATCAATTTGATTACAGTATATTCTATATGGTACTTGCTGCATATATATTCATTGCTTATACTGTTGCAAGAAGATATTTCCAGTTAATAAGCAGTTGGTCTTGCCAAAGTCTGTCATGCAACTTCAATGCCATTTCTTTTTTCTTTTTAGTTTTTTAAAGTCATTTTAGTAGGGATTCATACAGCTCTTATCACAATACATACATGCATCCATTGAGTCAAGCACATTTATACATTTGTTGTCATCATCATTTTCAAAACATTTTCTTTCTTCTTGAGTCCTTGGTATCAGCTCCTCATTTTCCCCCTTCCTCCTCTTCCTTCTTAACAAACTTTTGAAAATTCAAAAATTATCATGGTTTTTTCACGTTTTACACCGACCAATGTCTCCTTTCACCCACTTTTCTGTTGTCCATCCCTCAGGGAGGGAGTTATATGTAGATCATTGTGATCACTTCCCCCTTTCTCCCTCCACCTTTCCCTTACCCTCCTAGTAACACTACTCTCATTATTGGCCCTGAGGGGTTTATCTGTCTTGGGTTCCCTGCGTTTCCAGTTCTTATCGATACCCATGTACATGCTTTGGTCTAATCGGATTTGGGGTCATGATGGTGGGTCCGCCCTAAACACTAAAGAAGATAGCAATGTTCTTTTCTTTGTTGTCTTCTTGATCTGCATAAGAATTTTTCTGTTCTGCTCTTTTGCTTCATAATTTCTTCCTTTTTCTTTAGCTACTCTGTGTTTAAGAGAAAGTTGTAGAGCCTCCTCTGACATCCAGTTTAGGTTTTTCTTTCTTGTCCTTTTCACCCTTTTTTTTTTTTTTCATATGTGATGATATCCTTGATGTGTGATTTCCCCAAACTGTCAGTTTTACAAAGACCACAATAAAGATCGAAATGTGGAAGACAACACTAAAGAACTGGAGGAAAGTTGTGTATTTCATCGATGCTATACTGCACTCTGACTGACTTGACTCTTCCTGTGACCCTTTGTAAGGGGATGATGGGCTGTGGGTCTCCACCTCCTGCTCCCCCTCATTCATCTTTATGGAATTTTTTGTTCTGGGTCTCTGATGCCTGATACCTGATCCCATAATCACACAGGCTGGTGTGCTTCTTCCATGTGGGCGTTGCTGCTCTCAGCTAGATGACTGCTTGTTTATCTCCAAACATTTAAGACTTCAGATGCTATCTCTTTTAATAATTGGGTTCCATCTTTTTTCTTTTTTACCACATTTGCTTATGCACCCATTTTGCCCTCTGATCATGTTGGGAAGGTGACATCACAGAATCCCAAGTAATTAGAACAAAGAGTTCTTGCATTGAGGTACTACCTGAGAAGAAGCCTAATATCTGTCTACCCTAATACTTAGTATATAAATATATGTACATAGATTTATATTTCCCTATTGTCACATATAGTATATTTACTTATGTACATGTCTATATTTAAACCTCTATAACTGTCCTTTGCCTCCTAATTCCTTTTTCTTCTTCCTTTTACTTTCCTCTTATCCCACTCTCACATATTTGCAAATCTCATTTGAGTTTCAGTATTCCTCTCGGCTACATTGCATTTGATCAAGTCCCACCAGGCATCCTATACCCTTCTCACCATTGATTTTAGATCACTTGTTGTTCCCTGAACCGTGGATTTGTTGGCACCCCCTAACTTTCCCCCTCCTCCTCCTCCTCTCTCATGCCCCCCGAACTGTTGGTTCCATTGTTTTCTCCCCTAGACTGTTTATCTCCCGTATCTTGTCTTGATAGACATGCAAAAAACATTAATAAGCACAAAAGCAAAACAAAACAAAACAATACTACAACAACAAAGAAATGCCTATAAATATGAATGTTTTCCAGTTGAGTGTTATGTGGTGTTATGCCTTGACCCTAAGGTCTATTTTGGGGATTCCTCGGGTACATCACTGCTTTGCTCCTCTTGCTGCTGTGTTGCATACCCTTAATGTTTCACCTCAGCGTGTTTCTAACTTTCTCATCTCATAATCATTAATTATCAGTACATCTTGATAGCATTCTTGGTCAATTTCACACTGATGAACCTGATAAAAACTTCAATTTTAAAAAATCTTTGGCCTTAGTGATTTGAAGAATACATGTATACTCCTGTGTAAGTTGAGTTTTTCAGCACATTTTAAATGCAGTTTTTGTGGTAAAATTAGGTGCCCTGGCTGATATTCGGGTTGGCTTCACTCGAGTATATGTGGTAGTTTCATTAACTGGCATTCCTTGCAGGCATATGGACAGTATATTATCACTGACAACACCGTACTTCAGGACAGATCTTGCAATATTCTTCTGTTTGATGATGAATGCCATGCTGTTCCTCTTAAATTTGTCTCTCCTGGAAAAGTAGACCATATGGTTGTCAGATTAAAAATGGTCCTTGTCAATCCATTTCAGCATAGGATATCAATCTTTATGCATTCTATTTTATTTATGATGACTTCTAATTTTCCTCGACTCATTCTTTATACATCCACATTCTGATTACTAATGGGTATTTGCAACTGTTTCTTTTCATTTTGAGTTGTGATGTTTCAGAGATATAGTCCCCTCTCTGTGGGATGGACAACAGAAAAGTGGGTGAAGGGAGACAACGGGCAGTGTAAGATATGACAAAATAATAATTTATAAGTTATCAAAGGTTTGTGAGGGGGTAGAGGAAAGAGAAAAAATGAGGAGCTGATACCAAGGGCTCAAGTATATAACAAAAATTTTGAAAATGATGAGGGCAATAAATGTACAAATGTGCTGGACACAGTGGATGTATATATGGATTATGATAAGAGTTGTAAGAGCCAAAAAATAAAAGAGTTGTAAGAGCCCTCAATAAAATGATTAAAAAAAAGTAGTGGAATAATTGGCAAACAAATAGTAGTGATGATTCTACAACCTAAAGAATAATCAACATTACTGAATTGTACATGTGGAGGAAAAAGTTGAATCAGGAAAAGTTTGGTTATCTATGTTTTTATCAGAATAAAACTTAAAAAAAATTTTTAAATCTCTAAGGGGCCCTGGTGACATAGTGGTTATGTGTTAAGCTGCAATCTGTAAGACCAGCAGTTCTAAACCACCAGCCACTCCATGGAGAAAGACAAGGTTTTGACAACTAATTTCCATAAAGAGGTACAGTCTTGGAAACCCATTGGGACAGTTCTACCCTGTCTTAGAGGGTCATTATGAGTTGGCAGTGAGTTCGATTTGTTTTGGGAAGCTATAAAGTAAGGGAAAAAGTACCTAGTACTGAACTGTATGTAGCTGCTTGACTTTGCGCGTGTTGGAAGTGTTTTCAGTAGTTGTGCATTACTGACGGAGAAGAGATCTAAAAGCAAAACATCACAGAATTTAAGTGGTTCACTGTGGCTGGTCGATGCAAATCAATAAGCAAAAACCAGTTTACAATGGCAACTTGAAACAGAATATTTCCAAAAGCAGGGTAGGTGCAAGCTCCCCTGAAACCAATCTAAGATAGGTGCAAGGCCATTACAAAAAAATTGCAAAGCCTTACTGAACACTGTAAAAGAGTATCTAAATTATAAAACACCCTGTATATATTATAAAGCTGTGGTTTTCTCCCAATCATTTTATAAAATATATGCAACTTTTCTCTTATAACTATTTATTATGGACTAGAGTACAGAGAAGCTGAAAGAATACTGAAATGAACATCATATAGGCACCACCTAGATCAGTGGTTGACCACCTATGACCTGTGGGTCATCTAGTGACCCACTGGGAAAATTTTAGTGACCCACTAAACAATTCTTCATTACAATAATCGATAGGTATTCTTGGCAAGGAATTAAAGTGGGTGTTTTCTATTCACGGCGATGGCCGGCATAGAGGGTAATCGTGAAACAGCGTCAGCAGCCGGCTGTCCCTGACTGTCTTCTTTGAGAGGAGCAGAACAAATGAAAAGTGATGTGCATAGGTTGATTTGAACGAGATAGATCTCGTTGGACTTGGCTGTGGATGAAAGTAAATAACGTGGCAAGACTTGCAATAGTTGCTCGTTATGGAGCTATTGATTCTCCAGTTGTTCATGAAGAGTTGTATGTACTTTCCCCAATGTTAGGCATTACAAAAGGTATTGACATTTTTTGGGGGGGTCATCACTGCCCTCTGGTGGTTGTGGGAGCTACCCAGCCTTACTCCCAGAGAGCTGCTGCTGGATTTGAACCACCAAGCCAATGGGCCACAGTCCTGCACTCAACTACACCACCAGGGCTCAGCCCAGGTATTAACATTTTAAAGAAAGTGCAAGAATTCATTAAATTCAAAAATGGAAAGTTTTTCATTTGAAGAAAAAAATATTTTCTGTCACAACTGATGGGACTCCAGTAACATTAGGAAAACATATTGGCTTGTAAGCCTGTTGCAGAAGGAACTTGGAAGATCACTGCTTTCATTCCACTGTATAATTCATGAAGAAAATTTGTGTGTGTGTGTGTGTGTGTGTAATCACTGTCCTGTCATGAAGAAAATTTATGTGCAAAAGTCTCCTTGAAAGAGTTGAGTGAAGTGATGAGTATAGTGATTAAAATTACTAACCCAATTATAGCTCATTCTGCCTTGAATCACAGAAGATTTAAGACATTCTTAGAAGAAACTGAATGTGAATATAGTGACTTATTAATGCATATTGAAGTTTGCTGGTTAAGCAGAGGAAAGATTCTAAATTGCTTTGTGGAATGCATTGATGAAATTGAAATATTGACGAATGAAATTGATGAAAGTTTCCTTCAGCTCAAAGATAAAAATTGGCTTCTTAAATTAAAATTCTTAGCAGACATTACTAATCATTTCTTTTCTTTTGATCATTTCAATGATTTAAATTTGCAAGGAACGGACAATTATCAAACTTGATGAAGAATGGAAAAAATTTTTGTAAGATAATTCTATTCCAGGGTGACTTAGTGAAACAAACATTTAAATATTTTCCTTTAGTAAAAATTCATAAAGAAACTACAGATGCAGTAGTAGATATGCTTAAAACTACATAGATGCCATTCAATCCAAATTTGAAACCTGATTTTAGAATTTTGAAGTCCATGGTCCTATGTTCAGTTTTATAATAAAACCTGATGAAATGGAAGACAATGTATTGGACCTGCAATATTTCAATTTCCTTGAAATTGAAAATCTGGATATGGAGTTCATTGACTTCAAAAACTCAGCATTATGGGTAGACAAATTCAAGACTTTAAGAAGACAACTTGAAGCCATTGATGAAAATCACTTAAGCATGAAAGCTGCATGTTGGGCATCACTTCCTTCCACATTTTCTTCGATAAAGAAAGTTGGTTTAGCTTTACTATCAGCTTTTGGGTCCAGCTACTCTTGTGAACAGGTACTTTCCCAAATGAAATTCATTCTCAATTCATCATGAAACAGGTTAGCTAACAAAAATTCTGAATCATGTGTTCTTTTAAAAACAACAAATTATCACTCAAATATCTCAAACCTTACCGGGATAAAGAAAAAGCTTCAATGAAGCCATTAAAATGATTAACTGTTCTTAATTAAATTAGGAGTTCATTTTATTTACATGGCATTTACTTTTCTGCTAACATTTTATAATCTCTTTCAAGTTCTAAATATAGATTTGATGATAGTAAATTTGTAATTCTATATTTAAGGTATATTGGATTATCCTATCTGTCTAATGTTTTTATTTTCTGTATTCTAAGATAATGTGTAATCTAAAATAGAAGTGATGTGACCCATCAACAAAAGTTTTTGTGAAGAACAATAGAAAAAATGACCCACTTGAAAAAATGTTGCTGACCACTGACCTAGATTAAAAATTAATACCACTTTGCCACTGTTTGATCATCTGTTTCGGTTTTTGCTGTACCATTTAAATCTGAGGAGAGACAAATTAATGTCAATTCTTAGGACTAAAGTTATTTTCCTATACAACTATAACACCATTAGTATATTTAAGAAAATTATACAATATACCCACATCTCAGTTATTGACACGGTTAGATTCTAAAGATTAGGTCATTATGTGAAACATGGCATTATGTGAAAATGGAGGATAGTCACATTATTGCAGTTCTACTAAATCACATTGTTGCAAGATTGCCAAACCATGGAGAGAGCTGGCCCGGCCGCGTTGACAGCATCACCTCAACTTTAACAGCAGTGTTGCTAGCATCTCAACGTCCATTACTGCTATGCGTATATCACTATTGTTCATGGTTGTTGGCTAGGACGGTTTCCATTGTTGTTATCAATGTGGAATGATGGATAACTTGAGTCAATGAGTGCATATAATCTTATATCCAGTTCCACAATTAAACTCTGAATGACCTATGTAGCTGGGTGTTTTTTTCCTCCAAAAAATATAATTCATGACATGCTTTCTTTCCTTTACATTAATCTAGGACAGTTCTGCCACTTTTTATTCACATGGCATTGATTTTTAAGAAATGGACCACTGTCCTTTTGGGTACACATTCTGGGCTGATCTACTTGTTTCTTTTGGTGAAGTTTGACTGGGCATTATCCCCTGTATTTCCTGAAAATTCAAAGGTAGAGATTTCATTAAATTCAGGTTTACTTTTTCCCTGACAAAAATATTTTGTAGATGGGGCTGTATCTTTCTCTTGCTATCACCAAGAGATATACAAGGAGACCTAAAAATTTTGTGGAAAAATGGAATTTTTCTTTTGAACTTATTTAAGCCCCCTTGTATCTTAGGTTTGCCTCTACTGGTGATGTCCAGACTTGATCAATAGTTATACTTTTGTAAGACTGAGGTATAATTTGCAAAGGATTAATGTGTATTTAAATTCAAATAAGGTGGGGAAAGGAGGGGGAAAAAGAGAAGCTGATATCAAAGGCTCAAGTAGAAAGAAAATGTCTTGGAAATGATGATGGCAACATATGTACAAATGTGCTTGATACAAATGATGTATGAATTGCTATAAGATTTGTAAGAGCCCCAATAAAATTATTTATTAATTTTTTAAAAATCCACATAAAGTTTCTCATGAGCATAAGAAGTTGATCCTAAAAGTCATATAAAATTGTGGAAAGCTTCAAGAATAGCTGAGGCCATTATCAATATTGACAACCGCAGTGCCTTACATTTGTTGAACTCTACTGTGAACAGTTCTAAGTGCTTTACATTGATTAATTTATCCAGTTCTCTTAACTCCTGCATGTACTGGTGTGACTCCCTTCGTATAAAGCTGAGGGAATTTAAGGCACAAAGCCATGAAATTATCAGCAGTTTTTAATGAAAAATATAATAGCTTTATTGGCATATAATTCATATATCATATAATTTGATAGTTTAATCACCTTAAAAAGAGTTGTGCAATTATGACTACAATTACCTTTAGAACATTTTCTTTATTCTCATACTTTTTGTTGCTTGTTAGCTCCCCTTTTCCCCCAACCTGTCTTACCATTATGAATCTATTTATCTATCCTGGATGCCATACAAAAAAATCATACAAGACACAAGTGAAAAAACCAGCAACAATGACAAGACAAAACAGAAAAATCTCAATCTAAAAGAAAGTAGAAAATACTAAAAATGGAAATAACTTTAAGATGTGTCAAAAGGGAGCTCAGATGATAAAGTGTTACTTTTTAACCTAACTACGTCCATCATAATTGATGTTATAATTCTCTGAAGAGCAAGGTTATTCAATCTCTGGGTTATGGGCAGGGATTCACTGATGACTTGATCTGTGTGGGAACCCTGCAAATGGATTTTGGGTTTCCCCTGTCATCCATAGCTTTCTACAAATCAGGTGTTCATAATCTAAACTCTGATACTGTTCTTCTTTAGGATTTAGATTTTATTATTTACGATCCTTGGATCACAAAGACTTCTTCCATGTGAACTTAGTTGAGGCCTCATTTAGACGGTTGCTTGTATTAAGTGATCACTATTAGGTAGAACCCACAGGAGTACAAGCTTCCAGCTTGATGTCTGCACAAACAGAAAGGCATGAATGATAGAAAATACAGCCGATTCCCAAACAGTGGTATGGACCACAAACTTCATGAAGACTTGAGTGACCAAGACTTTGGCTGCATTTCCTCTGGGATCCAGCGGCCTTGTCTCTTAACAAGCAGTTTATGTACCTTCAGAACCCATTCGTCTGTGTAGGCACATGGCTGTTATGAGAATGAGTCAGGATTTGCATCTTGGCCATGGGACTCACAAGCTGTTGTGTTTTATATGAATACATATGTTGTGTTTCACTATTCACCATATGAATAAGTAATAAAATATCGAGGTTGTCTATAAAGCCCCAACCATAAAGAAAAGATGAAAAGACTGGTATTTGGAACACACACACAGATTGGGGGTGATATTTGCAATACATTATCCCTTCAAATAGTTGGTACTCAAATTAGCTTATTTTGAAAGTTGTAATGTTACAGATTAATAAGAAAAAGTTGACGAAACCAGGCAAATAATATGAACAGGTAATTCCCAGAAGGCACTCAAAGCTAATAAGCAGGAAAAAAATCTGCTCAAATTTTCTAGAATCAGGGAAATGCAAATTTAGTCCACAATGAATGCTAGCTAATACTCATCAGATTGGCCAATCTTTAAACATCTGATAACACCAAGTGCTGCCTAGGGTGTCAGGGGAAAAGAGCTTTTAAGAATATAAATTGGCTAAAAAAAGAATATAAATTGGTTTAATAACTCAGGAAAATAATAAGGCAAAGCTTAGAGGAAATGAATATCTGCATATAATGTGATCCTGTGGATTCAGTTCTAGATACCTGTCCTAGAGAAATTTTGCTTGCCTTTATAAGGATACCTGTTTATGAATGTTCACTGTAGAAAATGAGAAATATACTAGGCTGAGATATATTGGTTTATTCATACATCATGGTTTTATATTTTTAAAATTGTATAAACCATGGTGTCTGTGGTTTGTGCTTGACTATTAGTTAACTTAACGGTTGGCAGTTCAAACCTACATAGCAGCACTGCAGAGGAAAGGGCTGGTGATCTTCTCCCATAACAATGATAAGCCCTTTGACAAATGGCATGGAGTGGGCTTGGGTTTGGTTGACTTATTTATCAGTGGATGGGCATATCAGTGCATTCAAAATGGATGGACATATCGCACATAACTACATCCAGCGTTGACCTCTGATACCTCTAAACAGACCAAGTACAAAAAGTTTGTAGCTGACGATGATATATAATATGTCAGCCCTTATGTAATTTTTTTTCCTTTTCAATAATTTTATTGGGGGCTCTTACAGCTAATATAACATTCAATACATCATCAGTATCAAGCACATTTGCACACATATTGCCACATTCATTTCTAAACATTTTCCACTTGAGCCATGGTATAAGCTCCTCTTTCCCCTTTCTACTCCCCCTTTTTTATGAATTATTTTATTGGGTACTCATATACCTCCCCTCACAATCCATACATACATCTATTGTATGCAGGCCTCATTTGCACACTTGTTGCTATCATCACTCTCAAAACTTCCTCCCTCCACCTAGGCCCCCAGTTCCAGTTCCCCATATTTCCCTTCCCCCCTCGCCCCATGAACCTTTAATAATTTACAAATTGCTATTGCTTTTTCATATTGTATACTGTCCAATGTGTCCCTTCACTCACTTCCCTGTTGGCCATGCCCCAGAGAGGAGGTTATATGTAGATCCCTGAAATTGGTTCCCCTTTTCTACTCCACCATCCTCCACCCTCCCAGTATCACCACTCCCACCACTTGTCCTGAGGGATCATCTATGCTAAATCCCCCATGTTTCTGACTCCAGTGTATATCCCCTGTTCTAGCTGAACTTCCTGGTAGAACTGGGAGCATGATAGTGGGTGGGAGGAAGCATTTGAGAACTAGAGGAAAGATGCATATTTTGTTGTTACTACACTGTACTTTAACTGGCTCATCTCCCTGCAACCCCTCTGTAAGAGGATGTCGCTTCACCTATTGATGGGCTTTGGGTCGCCAATCTGTACACCCCCCCCCTATTTATAATGATATAATTTTAGTTCTTTGATGCCTGATCCCAGATCCCTTCAACACCTCGTGGTCACACAGGCTGGTATGCTTCTTCCATGTGGGCTTTGTTGCTTCTGAGCTGGATGACTGCTTGTTTACTCAAGCCTTTAAGACTCCAGATGCTATATCTTTTCATAGCTGGGCACCATCAGCTTTCTTCACCACATTTGCTTATGCACACATTTGTTGTCAGCAATCATAGCAGGAAAGTGAGCACGCAATGTTATGATTTTTAGTTCTTAAATCCTGATAACTGATCCCTTTGTCAGCTCATGGTCCCACATGCTGGTGTGCTTCATCCATGTGGGCTTTGTTGCTTCTGAACTGGAAGCTTGTTTACTCAAGCCTTTAAGACCCCAGACACTACATCTTTTGATAGCCGGGCACCATCAGCTTTCTTCACCACCCTTGTTTATGCACACATTTGTCTTCAGTGATCATTTCAGGGAGGTGAGCATCATGGAATGCCAATTTAAAAGAACAAAGTTTTCTTGCACTGAGGAAGTACTTGAGTGGAGGTCCAATGCCCATCTGCTGTTCTACTACTAAGCCTATATGTATATGTTCATTGATCTATTTCCCCTATCATCACATATAAATATATCCACCTATGTACATGCCTGTATTTAAACCTCTATAAATTCCCTTTACCCCTCAGTTCTTTCCTCTATTTCTTTTTACTTTCCTCTTGTCCCACTATCATGCTCAGTTTCAGTATTTTCTCTCTGTTACATTACTCTTGATCAATCCCTATTGGACTTCTCTCATCCACCTTTTCTCTAATTTTGTATCAATTGATATACCCTTATCCCTGGGCTGGTCGATACCATCTTCTCTCCCTCCTCCCCTTGTCCCATGACCCTCACCCTGGAACTATCAGTCCTGTCGTTTCTGCCTCCAGACTGTTCACCCAGACTATCTTATTTAAATAGACCTGCAAAGGTAACAATATAGTTCTTACATAATTTTATTTTATTTTTTTACTTACATAATTTTAAAAGCATACTTAATGTATACTGTTATTAACTGTATATATGTATAGTAAAAATTTTAAAAATCGGCACAAGAACAATATGAACAAAGCTCAATTCTAGTTATTTTTAGGGTGGAAACAAAGGGGAAGGGATACTGCGGGGATAGAGTTCAGTCATCCTTTACTTCTTGAAATATTTCATGCACTAAAAATTTACTTACATCTGGACAAGAATGGAACATGTATTTAATGTCTAGATTTTCACTCACCATAACCTGATGTCCCTGAGTCATTATTGCCTTTATAAGTGTGTTTCCAAACACTGTACTCTTCATTACAATTGCAGGGAAAGCAGCATCGCCTACTGACCTTATTTGCTGAAATGGAACCCCAAGCTTTGCTGCATTAAGTTGCCCCTCAGGATAGCTCCCATAATCTCATCTGTACCCAGTCTTCTCTAATTACACCTGACAACATAATTCATAAAAAAGGCCCCTTTATGTTGAAGATGAAAGCATACTCTATTAGCCATCCGACTAAGGACCACAATTGACAAAAAGCTTTCTCTAATTAGTATGATTGTCAAAGTGTATTAACGTCAGGCTTTGGGCAGAGTAATGACTCTTTCAGGAAACCAGACCACGCTGGGGAACTTTTGCTGGAGTCATTAAGAACAACCTGCTGGCTTGGCTTCCCCTGATCTCAGGTTGTGCTGTCCCAAGAGAAGAAGGCTCCTACAGCAAACAATTTGTGGCTAGCAATGGTTGGAGGCTATCTGTACCTATTATGTCTTTTGATATTTCAGGTGTTTTAAAACCAAGTATTGGATGGTTAAACCCGTGGTCTTCATTGCATATCAGCAAAAGTAAAAAACAGATCCATAAATCAAGAAATGCAAATGAAAATAAGTGACATTTAGATCCACAGCCACAAGTAGAACGTTATTTATCCCATATCCAAAATTTATGAGGCTTTTTATTTTGGCAGGTTGTATCAAATGGTCCCTACCAGGTGTTTTGCTGCTAGCTTCAGACTAAAGCCATCTGCTAAAAAGCTTTGCATTTTGCTAAAATTAACTGGGTACCATGATATGTTTAAATTTAAGGACCGGTATTCCCTGGTGTGTTTGGGGCTTTTGCTCCTCGTCCTTCTTTCCGCCCCTGGGACTATTACTGGTGTCACCCATTAGGCTAACTGTGGTAAGATGGGTTTCCTAAGGAAATAAAACCAGTGACATTCGTCTGTGTATAAGGAGGAAATTGATATTAAGAAAGGACTTTATGTCAAGGAAATAACTCAGCTCAGTCCAACTCCAGCCCGTGAGTTAGATGGTAGCTGGAGGCCCTTCCGGACTCACGCACACAGCCCCTGGTTAAGGAAGGAGGTGACAGGCTGGTGGGTGCACAGCCATGTGGATCCAAGGTCTGTGGGAGCTCGGTGGGGCATGACAGGGCTTAGGCTCTGCTCCAGGCACATGGGCTTCTGACCCCAGAAACCAGATGCAGGATCCATGCAAGTAAATGACAGAAGAGGTGCAAGCGAGAGAGGCCACTGTTCCACGGGGTCCTCTTAGAAATAGGCTCCCATAGGAGGGGCATTAGGTGTATCCTGATTGAGAGGTGGCACACCACCTAGCCCTCTCCACCAGTGGCCTAACTCTCACACTAACCTATTCACATGCTGCATTGTCATTATTTTACTGCTGTGACAGCTCATCAAGGGACCTGAAACCTAAAGAACATCGTTAACTGGCCTGCAGAAGGCAGTCTGAAAAATAAAGAAGAAATACTGAGTTAACACCTAACCTGCCGGGAATAAGTGAGTCTCAGAGTAATATAAAGAGTTAAGAGGTTGGAGGTTTGAGCCCACCTGGAGGTTCCTGGGGAGAAAACCCTGGCTACCTCTTTTAAAAAGCAGCCACCAAAGACCCTGCTCCGACCCCCGTGAGGACACCTGGGTGCCACTGGTCTGAGGATAAGTCTAATGTGTGGTACTGACATTCCTTTGCTGGGGAGTCAATATCAATACAAAGTTAACACGGGGACTGGACATTTGACTTGTAGGAGTGGGCTGTTGTGGTCAGTCTAGACTCCTGTGCCCCCCGTTCACAACAGCAGAAAAGGCTGCCAGCTCCGTACCACCCCATCATTGGTGTGGATCAGACCCATGTGATTCCATGAGCTGATGGCCAGGACTTTCGTCCGAGTCCAGCTTCATCTGGAAGCTCTGATGAACACTTGTGCGTGTCACAACACCCCACACTGCTCCCCTGCGGCTGCACAGAAGGTGGAAAACCACAGGCAGGCCCCAGCACCCTCTGGTTTCGAAGTAGCTGCTGCATTTGTTAATACATGCTTTCCCAGATCTCCTTTCGTTTTTGGTTGGAAACAAATTTGAAAGGAAATAACTCTTGTAATTAAGTTGTTGAGCTAGGAAAAAATGATCCGCAAACCTGTTATTGCCTTTTGAGATTAAACAGGGTAAAATGACAGATTGAGCTGAAGTCTGAGGAGCCGAGTTACTTTCTGGCCAGATATCCAAGAAAGTGTGACTTTTGGTGTATTCATGGATGTTGTCGGGAAAGGAAAGTGTGAGGAGCTGCATGAGGCCTGAACTTGAGGTTCTATTTCAGTCCACGTCAGTCTGTGAAGTTGGACCAGGCGCTAGCAGGCTGGGTCTGCCCACTGCGCGTGCTCTTGGAGTGCAGAAAGGGAGGGTTGTTAGGGGGCTCCATGCTTTAAGTTACAAAGCTCTTTGAAGTTTTTCTCTAATGTTTTACTTGGAATTTGTGAGCCTTTACATAAAGGTACATTTAATTTTAGAGCCCACTGATATTTATGCTCAACTTGAGATAGTTAATTGTCAAGGAAAGTTATTTCACTCTACTGCTTTCTCCTAGGGAAGAACACAGTTCCCTCCCCCCCCCCTCCTCTTTCTGCTGCTGCTTCTTTTTTTTTGTTTTTTGGGGGGGCCTGCCCTCTGGTGGTGGGAGTAGGAGGCCCAGCCTTTGCTCCTGTGGAGTTGGGATTGAATCTCCATCCCAGTGAGCCACAGACCCGCACAACCACTATGCCACTGGGGCTCAGCTCCCCTTCTTTCTGCTTCCAATGTACCTCTTCTCCTTAAGGTTTGTTGTTAATTTTCTAAATAGTTTCGGTAGATTCTTGACTTTTGAGGACAGTTGTTGTAAGGAAGTTTACACTTAGGTTTTCTCTTGAGAAATACAATTTTAAAAAGAATAAATGTTTAGCAAGTGACAAGTAGATGCAAGAAGAGTGCGGAGGCCATGTTTAACCTCTTCTGGCTACCAATGGGAGCCCAAAGCCAACTGTGCTGGGCAGCACCATCACCCAGGCCTCTCCCCTTCCTATCTCCTTGCCCTGTTCTGACCCCCCTTGCTTGCGCAGGCCTTTCCTAACAGGTGTACGGACTGTGCGCTTAGGATGAGTGGTGCCATTTCCACACCGGGGTCTCATCTGTAATGTTCCACCTCGCTGCTCGACCTTCCTGTCTTTTCCATCTGGGGACTGGGGGCTGACTGCTGGTGGAGCGTCCTGCTGGCTAAACACTGCTCTCACCATGTCACCGTCTGACCTGGCTTTCTCTGCTGATAGCAATGTCCTCTGCAGGCCTTCCGGGATTCTCCCCACCCGCAGCACCGAGGCCCCTCCTCTTGCTCCTGCTGATCCTACTCCGGTTCTTTACACGTGCCGATCCACTCGCATGGCCGCGGTGCCCTCTCAAGCCCCCTTTTACCGCAGCCATCTTTCTTGTCCCGGTTAGCTAATTGTCTGCTTCCCCCATCTCATCAGCCGTGACTTGCCCACTGTCAGCTATTTCCTCGGCACCATCCTTCCACTGTGCCTGCCCACCATCTGTGTTCTAGAAACATCTATGGGCTGGGTGAATGAATTCGTCCTCTGAGCAGAAGCCAGGGAGCGAGTGTGTTGCAACAAAGATGTAAAATCTCGTTCTCCAGACGGGGTGGCACACCCATTATTCTGCAGAGTATCATCTTCCACGTTTCCTTCCAGCCTGAAGAACCTCCCAGAGACCTTGTTCAGCCCCGTTTGAGGGACAGAGCTGTCGCATGACCCCGTCCTACTGCGCAGGCAGGCTTCTGTTCAGATCCTAGCCAGGCCTTTTCAGAATAGTCGCTCAAAAAAAAAAAAAAGTGAGCATTAGGTGTGTGTTATTTTTAATTACTGTCACTGATGTATGTAATTTAAAAATTAATGTTGCTGTAATTATATTGATATACTGAATAGTTATTCCCAGCTTTTTAGTCAGACAAATTAAGCCTGTCTTTATGAATTCATCTTCAAAGCCTTAAAGTGTTAAGGAATCAGGAGGATGCCGAGTGAAAGCCTTTGTTCTGCAGCTAATTTAGCACGAGTTAGCAAACGTAATTGATTTCACAAATGTGGCATCAAGATTAGCTTTCTCTTCGAGGAGAATGGTTGGTTTCTCTGGTCTTGCCAGCACTTTCTAATTTATAACAGGCCCCTTACCCGGGTCACACTCATAACTGGAATTAAAGTGATTTATTTGGAAATGTTGACAAGGAGCTAAATACTTTAAAGAGGAGCCATTCTTCTCCGGGACCACGGATGCCCAGATTTTGAAAAAGAAATCAGTGTACTACGTATTTGCTGTTGTATTCCCTGCAGCCAGAATGGTAGTCGGATGGGAGAGGTCTTGCTGGGTCGCTTTAGCCACCTTAAGGGCAACGGCCCCAAATCCTGGCCAGTCCTGCTTTCTCCCACCATCATTGCTGTGGGTGAGACCATTGATGCAGCCCCTGTGTCAATCCATGTCCAAGAGGTCGTCCTCTTTCTCACTGCACCTTGACTTTACCGAACATGTCATTCCTCTCCATGGACTGTCCCTCCAGAGAGCATGTCCACAGAGCGGGGGACGCAGAGTCTCTCCATCTGTTCTTCGAAGGAGCATTCTGGCTACACCTCTTTGAAGACAGACTGCTTCACCTTCCAGCAGAATTCTTCACCAGCACCACCGTGGAAAGGCATTGATTCTTTCCTAGTTTATTATTCGTTGTTCAGCTTTCTCGTGCTTATGAGGTGATGGAAGATGCAAGAGCATTTCACGAAGTTTGTAGGAAATGAAATTAAAAAATAAAAATGAAAAGCATCAACTTTATTTTAGCACACACTCCATCAAGGTCAAGACACTCTTGTAATTGGTAATACTGGCCATTTACTCCATACTTAGAGAACTGAGGGTCTTATGACTTTTGCAGTATCGGTAGTGCCTGTTTTATATTTTAACCAGAAAAAAAGTGATGCCATTTAAAGGCCTTTTTTTTTTTTTTTAAGATTAAAAAACAAAAAGGGATTCAGAAGGAGCTGAGTTAGGACTTTTAAATAAATGCTGAATCATTTCCCATCAACGCTTTTGAAACATTGTCCTTGTTTGGTGAGAGACAGGGCTAGAAGTCCCGATGGAGAAGGCCTCTCTGGCTCGGTTGGCAGATAGAGAATCCATGTCTACCCGAACTCGGGGCCCATTGCCACAGGGCAGAGGTCAGACAAGCCTCAACTCTCCATCCTTTTTTATCATGCACCTATGGCATGCTGCTTCTCTGCTGGGTGTGATAATTCAGTCCAGTGGCTGGACTGAACTCACAGACAATATTCACGATGCTGCAACTTTTAAGAAAAGCTATCAGATAACACAAGTTTACGGTTAACATCTTCTTTGGTCCACACTGCTTCTAAGCCTTGTCTCTCTGCCTCACCCACAAGCCTCTGCTGTGCTCCATGGGCTGGCAAGTCTGCGGTTCCACCTTCCGATCCTGGTGCCACTCCCCAGTTCTGCCTCATGATCTCAGGGCTGCCCTCGGGGATGCCTCTGGTCCCTCTGCCACTCCAGGCAGAGATGTTACAGGTGCCTCACTGGTGGCTTTTCGTCTCTCGGACTTAGTCATGTTTTCAAAAGAAAACAGTCCCTGGAAAAGGGCATCATGCATGGCCAGCAACCCAGAGGAACATGCCCAGGGGGATGGATTGACACAGTGACTGCCACATTGAGCTCAAGTGTGACAAGTGAAGATGTCAGGGGACTGGGCCGTGCTTATTCTGCTGTCCACGGTGTCCCTTGGAGTCAACTCATAGGCTCCTAATAACAACCCTGGGTTCTTGGACTCCATCCTTGGACTGAGGTGTCTTTAGTCCACATGGGATGTACCACCAGCATCTCACACTTGACTGCTATCCCTTTCTGAGGCATTGTGGAGCATGTGACCTCCCCTTTCCTCCCTGTCTTCTTGCGTTGTGTGACTCGAGGGGCTAGCTTTGTGTGATCACTCCAGATAGCCATCTCTCGCCCAGGTCTTTTGCTTCACTCTCAGAGGCACCCATCTCTCTATTGGATTCCCTTCATAGGTGTCCAACAAGCACCAATTCTGGGAAACAGGGTTCTACACAGTTTCTGCTGAGATCACCAATCTTCTTCTCCCTCTCATTCTCCACTGTAACAATACTGAGCTCCCATTGTTCCTGGAAGATGTATGTTCTTTTCCCTTTGAGTTCTTATGCACTCAATTTACTCTGTTTGGAAGATCCTTCTTTTTAGTATTTCTTTTCTTCTTTTGGTTAATCTCTTTTTTTGTGGCTAACAACTTGGACATGACGTCTTTAAACACGGCCCCATACATATTTTTATTGTGTACTATGGACATTTAGCACAGTATGACAGTTGCCTCCTGGTCTCTCCCAGCCTGTGAGAGCAGTGAGGACTGCACTCTTTCTTCTGGGACTTCCCTCACTCTCACTGCCATTGGCGATCCTTGAGGACACTGTAGTTTCAAGACCGTGACTGTGGACAGAAGAAGAAAACCCTGTCTGTCTTCTGTGGGGCAGCTGGTGGTTTCAGACTGCTGACCTTGTGAATTCAGCCTCCAGCCAGGCCCCCTCTTTTGGATCTACTTCAGTATCTTTTCTTGAATGTTTCCACCTGTCATGGATTGAATTGTGTCACTCCAGAATAAGTGTCCGCTTGATGGGACCATGATTCTCAGTGGTTAATATATAACGATGTAATGATCGCATGTAAAGTAATCTCAGGTGATCAGCCAGTTACACCCCTGAACTGATGTCAGGGGACTTTCCCAAGGTTATTGTCAGCATCACTTTTTATCTTCCTTGAGATAAAAAGAGAAAAAAGTAAGCAGAGACAAAGGAACCTGACTTCCACCAAGAAAGATGAGCTGGGGGTAGAGCGTAGCTTTGGACCCAGGGTCCCTCTGCTAAGAACCTCCAAGACCCATGTAGGTTTCTAAGGACCGGGAGGCCTACAGATGTTGAAGGAGAATAACAATCTTCTCCTAAGAGCTGACACACAGAGAAAGCCTTTCTATAGAGCTAATGACTTTGGACTTCTAGTCTCCTAAACTGTGAGAGATTATTAAAGTCACCCCCTTCTAGTATTTCTGTTACAGCATCACTAGTAAATGAAGACACTCTATTGTTTTGGTTGTCTCATAATCTCAGGGTTGCAATAGAGCCCTGCATTTTGTAGCAAATTCCCTGACTTCTGTTCTATCCGTTGGCCAGATTTTGAGAGTATGGTTTGACCTGCACCACAGTCCTTCCATCTGCTGGAATTCACTGTTTCCCTTGGTGTGGTAGTTACATCATTTTATGTCCACTTGAAAATATATGAAAGTGAAGGCGTGAAGGTCATGGCCTGACAGTGCCTCCTTGTGGGCTTGGCCTTCTCATCAGCAGATCCCAGAGAATGCCCCTCTCCAGGCCTCTTCTGCGGTCTTTCCTGTCCTGCAGACTGGCCACCGCAGAGCTGCCAGAACCCTGCCATGTTTCCTCTGACTTTGGGTCCACACAATTTTGCACTTACCAGCCTGTGATCATTCATCATTGCATGAGCGGGAGACCATGGATTGAGTTGGAATGGGTTGAGGTATTTTCTTGATGTTTTCTTGATATTTTCTTAATTTCTTTTTGATTTAAAGCTCTTTCTTAAACATATATGAGTATCACTGGATTTGTTTCTCTAGTCAACCCAGTGTAGCACACTTGAGTTTATATTCCATAAGATAAAGAAACGGTCTGCTTGAGCAATAAATTGACTCCTTTTTCATATTCCTAGCTCTATTATAAAGATGCCACCATTTTTCTGATGACCAGCTTGGATAACCTGACATTTTTGAGTTCTTATCTGTCTTTACCAAACACCAAGCCCTTTGAATTTTAGGAATGAGGTAGGAACTCTCACGAGCTTTGCGTTGATGCTAGAGTGGTAGGTACCGGGGCTCGATCACCTTCCAGCCACCGTATGTGTGCTGTGTCTGAACAATTGATCCTTACCTGACTGATCGCACCCTTCCAGTTCTTTTTCCTTTTACTGAAGGTCAAGTGGGATACTATCTGTGCTCTTATCAACTGTAAACATTATCAGGACCTTTGCCATGACTGCCAAGAACGTTCCCATGGTTGCTTTCTCTGAGACCTTATGCCTGGACCGTCTCATGCCAGGTTTCCTCTAGAGATGGGAATATGTACATTTTCTATATTGTACTCATTGCCTTGTAGTATACAATATGGGTCATGAGTTTGCCCCTTCCCTGGACTCCTTAGGGGCAAGAATCATGATTTATTCACTTGTGTGTGTGTTCCCCTCATGTCCTCAGCACCAGCCCAACCTACTGGTTAGCACGTGAGACCATGTCAGTCCATATCAACCATGCGTGTGTCTGCCTGATGCTTGGTTGCTGCCGTTCCTCTGCTGGAGTTGGCCTTCCTTACTGTCTGCACTTGTTTAACCCTTCCTAGCCAACTGATATCTTTCATGTCTTGCTTCTTAAAGTGCTGTCTTGGGACCAGTCATATGAGTGATACCAGGGAGCTGTTTGATGCAAGAGAATTTTGGGAAGGAGTACATGATGTTTTTTATATCTTTTTTTTCTGAACACAGGTCCTAGCAACTGGACTCAGTGGACTCTACTCTTCCCTGCCGACCAAGCTAGAAGAAAAGGGGGAAGAATGGCACTGCCTTCTGAAAGACGACTGGCTCCTCCTCCCACCTCTCGTCCAGTTTATGAACTCCCTGGAGTTCTGTAATGCAGTCATACAGGTACCAGCATTCCGAGTTGGCTACAACCCACCTGGAACATAGGAATTGCAAATGATTAATTAGTCTAAGCCTTCCTTTGAAAAGACATTAATGGGATATTTAGGCTTTCTACTCCCCTAAAGAGGGAGAGTCTCAGAAACCCACAAGGGCAGTTCTGCCCGGCCCCATGGGGTCACTGTAAGTCAGCATGGGCCCAGGCAGTGAGCTTGGGTTTGCCTTTCAAGAAGACTGAATGCCCTTGGGAAAGTAAGAATGTTAGTCTGTAAGTTTCTAGGAAGTTTTAATTGAGAGGAAAAGTAGTGAATTGTCTTTATATTTTTTTATAAAAAAAACTGTTAATTCTTTTTTTGTTGTTAATTCTATTTTGATTATCTACTTAACTCTCAAAAAAAGTTCATTAAGTAGATATTTTTAGTCTTCCGAATACTCTAGTTTATACCACTTTTATTTCAAGGTCTTTGTAGTCTACAAAGGAAAACACTTTATTTTGCTTAATGGTGCATACTACATAAAGAATATTGTTATCCCAATTGAGTTTAGAAGAAGTTAAGCATCTTCTTAGCAACACAAATTAAATTTGCTTTGAAATTGGCCTACTTGGATGGGGGTGGGGCAGGACTGCTGCTGAACTCCTGTTCATATTTGGCTTCTTGATTAGATTTCTGCCTTCACATTTCTTGTTACCATTTTCAATAAAATTTTATATATAGTTAAGGCTGTGTAGTAGGTTTCCACCCCAATTTTTTTTTATTTCTATGCAGCATAAATATTACTTTAATTTTGGCCTTATTATGAAATCGAGTTTTCTTTATGGTGATTGCAGGGTGAAAAATGTTCGTTATAATCTTTTTATATCCCAAGTAAAGAAATAGCTTCTGGAAGAAAATGCAAGTAAATTACTTTAGCTCCCATCTCATTTTTATTGCTAAGTCAAAGGACGTTTTATTTATATATAAGATAAATGAATTACATTTTAAGTTATTTTTTAATATTACAATCCGTCAACATTTTCTTGCAGAAGTGTGTAGAAATAAAAAAGATGGAACTACTATTAGTTCCTCTCCAAATGTACACACAGAAAGAGATTATCAGTAATTTAAAGATCTAGTCTCTTTTCCCTAGAAATTGCTTTTTTGCTTTATTGTTTGACTTTACTTATTTATTTAAGAAAGGGAAGCAAAGTAAATGGGCACAAGTCACAGCAGGGAAATTGTGTATCTCATACTATATTTTAAAATTGAACCCATGTACCTATTGGTTTGGGGGTATTACTTACAAAAGGTATTAACAAAGGTTACCCATGCCAATGATATTTTGAAAGTGTTGCAACTCTGATAATGTTTCCTGTTTCTGAACAGTCTCTATGTCTTATGAAAAACTTGCCTTCAGGATTCCTTCCCCTAAATACATGACACCTGGAAAATGTTTCTTCAGAATGAGGACATTCTTTCTGCTGGCTAAATACATATATTTTATAGTTCCTTTTGGTCATTTGACCTGTATGCATTGTAAGCAATTAGCCATAAATTGAGATGGAAGCTAGAGAAACTTTGGGGCACAATGACAGTGTCCGGTTCATTCATTTAAATGTATGCATCCTTTTGCATGTTCAGGAGGGCCCTGGTGGTGCCATGTAGAGTGCTTGGCCGCGAACTGAAAGGCTGGCAGGCCCACCGGAGCCGCCGAGGAAAGGCCGTGCAGTGTGCCCAGCAGTGAGTGCCGTCTGGAGCCCTGCCGGTCTGTTCTGCTCTTCTTCCTAAAGGGTGGCAATGAGTCAACAGCCTGCAGAGTCAGGTTATTTCTTCCTTCAAGTGGAAACTTTAAAATGACCGGTTTGTAAAAGTGTGAAAATCAAACTTCTGCTCATTTTAGCCAAGCAAAGAGCAGCAAACTAACCAGCCATCTGGGGTGAAAAATCCCAAGGCAGTATGACGTCTGAATTATTCTGCAAGCATTGACTATTTGGCCAAAGGTTGGCTTTCCTTTTTAAATTCAGAGCGTACCGACAGACACACAACTTTAAGAAGACCTCAAGATTGAACTGTCCCCCTCTTTCATGCTCTTCCCATGTCTCTCTCAGGTGGCTCACCCGCTGATTCGCAGTCAGCTTGTCAATTACATTTACAATGGATTCTTGGTGCCCGTCCTGGCTCCTGCCCTGCATAAGGTCAGTGCTGAAGGCAATGGTCACCCCTGCCTGTGTGCTCTGCAGTCATGGGAACTGGCTGGGGAAGGTGAAGGCATGCAGTTGGCTTGGTGCAGGCGGGTTTCCTTCTTACTCCATCCCATTTCTTGCATTGCCAAGCAATATCCATAAGCAAAGTGTGTGGGGATCTGTTTGAAGTCGTCAGATACAACGTTGTGAATGTCAAGCCAGATGGCTCAGCTAGGATCGGCATATAGATTCTAAGTCCTGTTTCTACAATGACTCGTGGCTAATGGCTACTCTCTGTTGAGTTGTCCTCTGAAGCCAAGTGTGGCATGAAGCGTTGCAGGGTCTACCATGTGGGCACGGTGAGCGGCAATGATACTACAAGTGTCATGATTTGTCATTTCTTTAATAGAAGATTTTTTGTTATTGTTTGTTTTTAATTGCTAGACTTTTGTGATGGCAAAAAATAAAGTGAAACTAAGTTCAAGTCCTATTAAGATTGCTGATCTCATTATTGCCACTCTGAGTTCCTCTGACACTCATTTTATGTAATTATTCAACAAATATAGTTTTGCTTTGTGAGCTTTAGAGGCTCCAGTATAAGTAGAATTCTCATTTCTAGTAGATTTTTTCTTCACTAATAAAGTGATATGCATAATATTTGGTTCGGAGAATCTCCTTTTGTCAAGTCCACTTTTATATAAGCTGAAGGTTTGTTTCCATAGGCTCTCACTGTACAGACTCCAACAACACCTGATTACAGCAAAGGGAAACCATACATGCTGCTAACTTTCTAGGTTCAAGCCTTAGGCCTTGATGAAAGATGTTCTTTTACCACTTAGGGTCACTTTGAGAACAGTGCCCTCTTTTTTAAAAAATCAACAGGATGCTTGGTCTGCCTAGGATTTTTGTATTGTCTCTAGTTCAAGAATTACACTAGGAAATGAAGTGCAAACATTTAAGTCTTGAGATCCCCGGCATTTTTTCAGAGACCAAGTCTCAGAAATGACACCTCCCTCAGAAATGAGGGGCCTGTTTACAGAACACACAGACTGTGATGTAGTTGTGTCCAGGTTGTCCTTCTGTTCCCGTCTTGGCGTCTTGAGGGCAAGTGGGGTTTCCCACATTAAAGACCTTGACGGTGCCCTGGTGGCGTAGTAAGTTAACAAGCATTGAGCTGCTCAAAACACGTTCAGTGGTTTGAACCTGCCAGTTACTCTGAAACAGTGACATTCTGGAAATATTGAGAAGCCCGTCTCCCTTGTCCTTTGGGGCTGCCTTGGGTTGAAAGGGTCTTGAGGGGGCCGGTGACAACCCATGTTCTCCTTTGGAAGGAGACAGCAGGACTGCTGAGATTCTTGGGCAGGGCTTTTCCATATGTAGCCTCACACATTTCCGATGTTCTTCCTCATTTATTCTCATCCTTTTCCTCATGGACCTAAGTGACATGAAGTAATTTCCCACATCATTACTATACCAATGGTAATTATTATCATTGCTCTTTTTTCAGGATATTTGATATTATTTTAATCAATGTGCCTTCATGTTACAAATATTAATGATAGCTACCCGCTTCCATTGAGCTGATTCCCACAAACAGCGCCCCTACAGGGATTCTGCGGCTACCAGTGAGCAGCACCATCGCTCGGGAGCCAGAGGCTGGATGGAGCCCAGCTGCGGCATCCGACCGGCTACTCGTTCTCCTTTATCACACTTACCGCACGCCAATGCAATAACTAAATGTGCATTTCCCCCTTTTCAAATAACAGTGGGTATAACAACAAGTAGTTTGATTCATTTCTTTCTTAAAAGCATTTTTTTTTTTTAATGATTGCTGGTTGGGTGAAGTTTACAGAGCAAACTAGTTTTTCATCCAAGGATTTGCACTCATGTTGTTTCCTGACAATTGTTGCATTTCCCTCAATACAATAGCCCTTCTCCCTCCCTCCCCCCCCCCATGTCTCCATCCTCCCCTGTACCTTCCTGTCTTCAGAATACAGGCTCTTTTGGTCTCCTAGGGTTCACTCACAAGACTTTGTGTTATCTGTCTCTGGGGGGTGGTTGAGTGTGTGAGGGCTGTCGTGGTGGCAGGATGATTCCGACTGTCGTGCTGTCCATGTGCAGAATGCCCTCTGCAGAGCCCTGGAAGGACAGTGCTCACCTGCCCTCAGCGGGTCATCTGCTCGCTGAATCGTGGAGGCTGTGCTTCTCAGCTCAGTTCCTTTAGGGTGTTTTTCTTTTCTCCTCTTTGCTCCCACTAGGGAAATCCCGGTCATTGTCCCCTAGCTGGTTCC
>PVJH01025509.1:0-31495 GCA_004026705.1 Nesogale talazaci
ACACGATCACTGAAGACAAAGAGGGTGCATAAGCAAATGTAGTGAAGAAAGCTGATGGTGCCCTGTTATCAAAAGACATAGCTTCTGGGTTCTTAAAGGTTTGAAGATAAACAAGCAGCCATCTAGCTGAGAAGCAACAAAGTTTACATGGAAGAAGCATACCAGCCTGATCGTGTCAGGAAGGTGAGCATCATGGAATGTCAGATTAATAGAACAAGGTGTTCTTGTGTTGAGGGAGTGCTTGAGTAGAGGCCCAGTGTCCATCTGCTACCTTAATACTAAACCTATAAAGATATGCACATAGATCTATTTCCCCATCGTCATATATAAATATATTTACATGCCTGTACTTAGACCCGTATAAATGCCCTTTGCCTTCTAATTCTTCCCTCTATTTCCTTTCACTTTCCTCTTGTCCCACTATCATGTTCAGCCTTCATTTGTGTTTTGGTAATTCCTCTCAGTTACATTGCCCTTGATCAAGCCCTACCAGGCCTCCTACACCCTCCTTGCCATTGATTTTAGAACATTTTTAAGATTTTCTGCCTTGTTTTTCATTGCTGTGCTTCTCGGTTTCATGCTGTCACTGTCAGGTTGTGTGTTTGGATTCTGCTTTCCTCTACAGGAAACCCAGGATTGTTGTATCTTTAGAGACAACTACACAGAGAGAGTCAAAGGGACACGCCTGGGGAGGCTGGGGGGGGGATGGGGAGCCAACACTATGAGTACCAGGAAGAAGAACTGTCCTGAAGTGGATGGTGGTGGTAGTTGCACAACTCATGAATGTGATTGAACTATTGAAATGTTCATTGTATGTCGGTGAAACTGTGCAAAATAAACACATTTTTAAAAAGCGTAGTTCAGGCTGAGCCGCAGTAGCATAGTGGTTGAGTGCAGGATTGCGGCCCACTGGGTTGGCGGTTCAAATCCAGCAGCAGCTCTCCAGGAGCAAGGCTGGGCCTCCTACTCCCACCAGAGGGCGGTGATGCCACGCACACAAAAAAGCATAGTTCAAATGCAAAACAAACCAACAGTGTGCGGGCCATGTGTGTCTTTCAGGAGGCAAGCATAAAGATGTACCAGATATTTGGGTCGATAGAGCCCAGAGTGATGGACGACGAAATGCTCAAGATGGCTGTGGCTGAGCAGGGGCCCCGAGAGGAAGCCGGGCAGCTGGCCAAGCAGGAGGGTATCCTCTTCAAGGACGTCCTGTCCCTGCAGCTGGACTTCCAGAGTACGTACCCCTGGGTACACAGGGTAGGAGGAGAGCCACCCTTCCTTCTCTACTCTCAACCTCACGTCTGGATCCCCACGCCAAGCCCCACACCAACAGACCTGTCTCAGCATCAACGCCTGTGAAAGCACAGGAATTGGTTGTTAGGTGGTTAGGTGCCGCCGCGATCTCAACTCTGCCCGGCCCTGCACCGCCTCACAGCCTTTTCTATGCTTGAGCTCATTGCTGCAGCTGCGGCGTCACCCCATCTCGGGGAGGGCCTTCCTCTCCTCGGATGCCCCTCTGCTTTGCAGGCATGCTGTCCTCCTCCAGGGACTGGCTTCCTCTGACAGTATGTCGAAATGCTATGTAAGACGAAACCCTGCCATGCTTCCCTCTAAGGTAAGGTGACCAGATTTTAAGCGGGACACCATTGACTCAGGGGTGAGGGGTGGAGTTTCTTGATTAAAAATTTGTCTCTATGGAGCAAGAAAAATGTTCATAGAATGCAAAAATAGTATTGTAAGATATTTATTTTAATTTAAAAATGCCGCGGATGTTGTTAAATTGTTAAAAAGCGGGACATCTGGTCACCTTACTCTAAGGAGCACTCTGAACTTACTTCTTCCAAGACATCAGGTTGTCCTTTTAGCAGCCCATGATACTTTCAGGATTCTTCTACAGCCCCGCAAGTCAAATGCATCGTTTCTTCCACAGTCTTTCTTCTGCAATGTCCAGCTTTCCATGTGCGTAGAATGCAATGGGGGAAGTCATGGTTTGGACCAGGCACACCTTAGAAACATCCTTGTTTTCCAGCATTCCAAAGAGGTCTTCCGCAGCTAATTCACCTACTGCAATGCGTCTTTTGACCTCTTCGCTGCTGCTTCCATGAGCGTTGCGTGCGGATCCCAGCAAGGCGAAATCCTTAACGACTTGCCCTCTTTCTCCATGTCTCATGATGCTACCGTCTGTGAGAATTTGGGTCTTCTTTACACTGAGCTGTGTGTCGTCCACACTGAAGGCCGCCATCCTTGGTCTTCATCGGCAGCTCGTACTTCGAGTCCTCCTCACTTTTAGCAAGCAGGGTGGCGTCGTCTACAAAGTGCAGCTTGTTAATAAGCCGTCCCCCAATCCTGATGCCATCTTCTTCTTCATATAATACAGCTTCGCTGACGCTTTGCTCAACATACCGATTGAATAAATCTGACGAAAGGATATAACCCCGACACACACCTTTTCTGATTTCGAACCAGGCAGTGTTCCCTTGTTCTATTCACAGAACCACCCCTTCGATCCATATGCAAATTCCACATGAACACAATCAAGTGGGCTGGAATGTATATTCTTCTCAAGGTCATCTCACCACTTATTACGGTCCACACCGTTAAATGCCGCGGCATGGTCAGTAAAGCACAAGTTAACATCTTTGGCTGGTATTCTCTGCTTTGAGCCAAGATCCATCTGACATCAGCAGTGAAGTCCCTTGTTCCACTCCCTGTTCTGAATCTCACCTGAACCTCTAGCCACACCCTGTCAATGTACTGTGGAGGCCTTTGTTGGACATGCGGTATCAGTGATATTGTTCCGTAGTCTGAGCATTCTGTTGCGTCACCTTTCTTTGGAATGGGTATAAATATGGATCTCTGCCAGTCAGTTGGCCAAGTAGCTGTCTTCCAAATTTCCTGGCATAGACATGTGTTTCCAGTGCTTTGTTAGCTTGTTGAAACATTTCAATATTGGTGTTCCATTAATTCCTGGCGAATGTTCCCAGTGCCATTTGAACTTCTCTCAAGTTCTTCTGGCTCTTGCTCATATGAGACCTCCTGAAATTGTGGACTATCAACTAGCTCCTTTTGATATCGTGCCTCTGTGTTATTTCCATCTTATTTTGCCTCTCCCAGTACATTCAATATTTTGCCTATAGAATCTTTCAATATTGCAACGCAAGGCTTAAATTTCCTATTGTGTTCTTTCAGTTCGAGATATGTCGAGTGTGTTCTTTTTTCCCCTAATTCTAGGTCTCTGCCAATTTCATGATAATGTTGCCTTCGTCTTTTTGAGCTGCCCTTTCACATCTGCTTCAGCTGCGCTATCATCAAAAGCACGTGTCTGAGTCTCTTCTGATACCCGCTTTGATCTTTTCTTCTTTGGCTTTTTCTAATGACCTTTTGCTTTCTTCATAAATGATGTTCTTAATGTCCTCCCACAGCTCATCAGGTCTCTGTCATTAGTGTGTAATGCATCTTTTTTTTTTATTTCTTAGGCATCACTGCCCTCAGGTGGTGGGAGTAGGAGGTCCAGCCTTTGCTCCTGTGAGCTGGAATTGAACCTCCAACCCAGTGGGCCGCGGTCCCGCACACAACCACGACGCCACCGGGGCTCAGCCCCCAGTGTGTAATGCATCGAATCTGTTCTTGAGAGCTCCCCAAAATTCAGATAGGATAGACTCATTTTGGCTGTCGTGGATTATATATGTATAGCTACTTCTTGTGTTCGTGAAAAAAAAGGTATTTGCTGTGAACAAGTCGTTGGTCTTACAAAACTGTATCAGTTTGCAAAATGCCAGCTTTGTTTCTACCACCAACTCCACGTTTTCTAACTACCATTCCTTCCTTTTTGTTTCCAGCTTTTGCATTTCACTTGCAAATAATTATCGAAGCATCTTGATTATATATTTGATCAATTTCCAACTGAAGTCACTGGGAGATCTCTTCAGTTTTTTTTTTGCTAGATTTTGTGGTTGGTGCATAAATTTGGATAACAGCTGTATTGATTGGATTTCTTTAAAGGTGGATAGATATAATCTTATCACAGACAGCATTATACTTTGTGATTGATTTTGCAATGTCCTTTTTGATCATGAATGCTCTGCCGTTCCTCTTGATTGATGGGGCATAGTAAGTAGTATAATTTTTCTGATTCAGGTGGCCAATACCTGCCCATTTTACCTCACCCATGTTTAAGATACCAATCTTTATGCATTCTATTCCATTTTTGAGCACTTCCAATTTTCCTAGATGTATACTTTGCACATTCCAAGTTCTGATCAGTAGCAGATCTTTGCAGCTGATTCTCCTTACCTTGAGTCGTGTCCCCTCAGTAAACAAGACCCTGAAGGCTCCACCCCTAAGGCTTTACCTGACTCAGGTCCCCTTGCTATTCCCCACTCTGAGAAAGCAGCCCCTGCTCAGTCACATTTCAAGCCCCTGACAGGGCCATCCTCTGACACTGTATCTAGCAATGTTCTGCTTCCATTCATCGGAAGCTTACAATGTCTTGAAGATCTGTATAAGATCTGTATAAGATTTTGCCTCTGAAGTGGCAAACCACATCCTTCTTCATTGTCTGTTCTTAGTCATACCTTTTTCATAGGGTTAAGGGGAAAGGTTTCAGTCTTCCACCATTGAGGATGATGATCACTTTGGGTTGATTTGTCTGTATAAATGCCCATTGCCTATTGTTATTATGAAAAGGGATTGATGTTTGCCAAATGCCTTTTCTCTAAAATGCCTTTTGCCAAATGCATCTCAGAACTCTTGGCTGCAGGTGACAGAGACCATAATCAAATTAGCTTCAGTTGAAAAGAGAATGAATTGGCTTATGTAACTGAGACAGGTAGTCTTCAGATAAGGCTGGATCCATATGCTAAACCAATATCAGGTCTCAGTCTCCCTCCCCTCTCCTCTCCCTTCCCCCAGCCCCACCCCAGTACACCCATCGGGTTTTCCTACAGAGCTAGCTAACAGCACTGATGACCACCCTCACACTCTTAGGGGCACAGGGCCCCTCCAATCCTGGCCACAACACCGGGACACCCACATACTCCAAGGTGGAGGCAGAGGGGTTGTGGGACCCTTTCTACGACAAATGCTCACCCTCTCAGACCTCAGAAAACCGTGCCCGAAGGCTGTGACCGACTACACCGTCTCCTCTGTTATCACAGACATCCTCCAGATAGACAACCTCTGGCAGTTTGAGAACTTGAGGAAGTTGCAGCTGGACAATAACGTCATTGAGAGAATCCAGGGCCTGGAGAAACTCACACACCTGGTCTGGCTGGGTAAGGCCCCGGCTGTGTGTCCGCGCCCCCAAGGTGATGTCCTTCCCAAGGGACAGGAACCAATCATCCATGACAGTTTGCTACTAACGCCCCCTCCCTCTGCCCCCCCATGAGTCCGGTGTAGCTAAGGATCAGGGCTGGGCAAAGCACAGACTTGTCCCCAGACAGAAACGCCCAAACTAAACTGACTGCCATGAGTCTGTTCTGACTCAAAGCGATGCTGTAAGATAGAGTAGAACTGACCATGTGGGTTTCTGAGACGATACGCAGAACGAACGCCTCATCTTTTCCCTGCAGCCCATCTGCTGGCTTCAAACCACCGACCTTGTGGTTGGCAGCCCAATGAGTAACCCACTATATTACCAGGACCCCTACAGACACACCAGGAAAGAATATCCTGTTCCCATCTGCCCAGCTTCTCAGGGAGAGAGGAACACGGACGGACAGGAACGACACTCAGATTGACAGTTAACTGTCAGGCCCACCAGTCAAATCAAGCCTAAAACAACTATCACAGCTGCTAGTGCAAGCTGCGTCCCTACTGTATGCCACACGTGAGCCTATATACTTTATATGCAGCCTCTGAAGCTTTACAGCATCCCACTATAGAGATGAACACACTGAGATCATGGCAGGTATGTGGGAGTATCAGGTTTCCATTCCATCTCTGTCTGACCCCAGAGTTCTGTCCCACCCCAGAGTTCTGTCCCTCTTAACTAAGGCCACAGAGAAACTGAAGTCTGCTGGTCCTGTTACATCTGATGAGGCCCCTTACCAGAGAGAAGGTGACAGACCCAAGAGTTATTTGTAGACTGTTTTATGGAGGCTGTAACAAAGTTCCACAAACTGGGTGCCTCCTAAGAATTCAAATGCCTTACAGTTCTCGATGTGAGAGGTCCAAATTCAGGGCCATAGGCTGAGCCCCAGTGGCGTAGTGGTTGTGCGCGGGACTGCGGCCCACTGGGATGGAGGTTCGATTCCGGCTCCCAGGAGCAAAGGCTGGACCTCCTACTCCCACCACCTGAGGGCAGTGATGCCTAAAAATAAATAAATAAATAAAATAAACAAATTCAGGGCCGTGTCAGCAGAGCCAGGCTCCTTACAAAGCTATGGGGGACTCCTCTCATGTCCAGTGGGACAGCCCGGCAGTGCTTGGCCTGCAGATGTCTCTTCCCCTGGCAACATAGTCTCTGTGTCCCTTTTACAAGGACGCCCTTCATAGGACGCAGTTCTACCCGACTCTAGCATGACCTCATGTGTACGATAACATCTTTGGGGCTTGATTTTTTAATGAGGCTTTACGCACAGGTGTTGGGACTTCCATATCTCTTTTCGTGTGAAATGGAATGGGAATCTAACGCACCCCTCACATGCGCATGGTCTCATTAAGCGCCACAATACTTCCAAGAGTCGCGTCTTTGTTTCAGTTCCAATCTACAGACGAGGAACCAAGGCTCAATGAGGCCAACTCCCAGGCACAAACAGCGGCAGAGCTGGGCCTCAGCGGCATACCTGTCTGATCTGCATTCCTTTCACCCTATCCGGCTGCTGTCTGATTGCAGGCTGTCCCACGGGTGGCCCTCTCAGCAACATCTGTGCTGAAGTTGCGAGCTTGCACAAGCCCTGTATGTAGGCTTTCCTGCGCCTCCCCCAGATTGCAGAAACCGAGCCTCGGAGAACCTGACAGTCACCGACTAGTTGTAGCAGAGTCAGACCACAGTCAGCGTGCCCCCTCCCCAATCCCCTGCCAGCTTTCCAGTATATTCAGGGTCGCATACACTGTAGGAGATGGAGACAGTGGGCGTGGGGCTGTCATTTCAGGTGCAGATCATAGCATTTCAAAAGTCATAGTGTTCCCACAGTTGGTCAAATCGTTTCCCCCAAGGATGGCCAGCCTCCCGTGCTTTACAGCAAGAGGTAGCAGGGCCATTGACCTCTTGACATACAGTCAGTGCCATGTGTCCACTGAGAGCCACTGTCAGCCTGTCCACCCAGAGAGACACTTAGTTTCCCCCCTAACAGAGAGCTACCTTCCCATCTGTACTGAGACAGGAAGTCAGCCGTGCTCCCAAGCTTTCAGCAACAGCTGTGTATGTTCCCAAAGGTGGCTCGGTGCTCAGCACTCCCTGATACAGGGTAAGAAAACAGAAAGAGGTCTTGCCAGGGTTGGGAGGTCATGCTGCCCTTAGGGGGGCAATTTCAGGACTGAAGTACTTCCTTGGCAACCCAGTGATATCCAGGAAGAGCTGAGGGTCTGGGACCCAGGGGAGGCAGTGCTCTGATGGGTCAGCACAGCCCCCTCACCTGCAGGCCCAGGCAGCCACTATATTGCTAGGGATGCGGAAGCCACTGGCTTTGGTTCTCCGTGTCGGCCTCATTAGCTCTTTGCATCTTTTCATTCTGGGGATGGCACACTGGGAACTTATAATCGGCTAACCCAAGACCCAAACCCACAGTTTGTCAAATCGTTTCCCACTCATAGTGACCCTATAGGACAGATTAGAACTGCCCCGTAGTATTTCAAAGTCTGAAACGGAATCTTTACAGGAGCAGACGGCCTTATCTCCCAAGGACCAGCTGGTGGGTTTGAACAGCTAACCTTGTGGTTAGCAACCCAATGCTTTTTAGGGAACCATCAAAGCTCCATTGAAATCAGTCACAGGGGTAGTATTTACACCACAGAAATTGGCAAGGGCCACACATTAGCCCCCACGCCCAGCCGCAATTATTACACATTTATCAGCATATCATTAGTTCAGGGGGGGCTGGAGGCAACCCACGAAAGAAGAGACTCTGACAGCCTCGTGGGAAAGGTAATATGCAGGCCAGGTATTTGGGGTGCAAGTCCACCAGAAAGACATGGATCTGGGCCTTCAAGCAGAACTGTAGAAAGTGGTGAAAGGGTGGAGCCACAGACAGGTAGTTTACCAGCTGTGAGTTCGGTCCTGTCCCACCAGCTCATCTGAGAGCTCACCCAGCATGCAGGACCTGGGTGGCTTTCCTTAAGAACAGTTCCTCCCTAGCTCAGTCATTCTCACCTCCCAGATCTGTCCTTCAACAACATCGAGACCATCGAAGGGCTGGACACACTGGTGAACCTGGAAGACCTGAGTTTGTTCCATAACCGCATCTCCAAGATTGACTCCCTGGACGCTCTGGTCAAGTTGCAGGTGCTGTCCCTGGGCAACAACGAGGTCTCCAACATGATGAACGTGAGTGGCCGTCACAGGGTGGGAGACACCGAGGGACGGGGCGGAGGGAGGGTCTGAAGTCTCGCAATGCAGAGTGATGGCCTTCATCCCCAGGGACCCTGAAAGCCTAGGGTTCCGGTTTTTCCCCTTCTCTTCAAAAAGTCACAAGTATAGGTGGCTTCATGAGAAACTTGGTGGACATTTAACTACCCCACTCATGAAGGGCTTCTAACTGGTGTGAGCCTGTTGCTCATGGCCGACCAAGAGAAACCAGGACAGACTGGGATTTGCAAAATGCAGGTGCCTAGAACAATAGCCAGAGTGGAGAACATGATGGCTGAAGTCCTGGAATGGGGAACTCTGAAGAGTGAGCCCTTGCAGGAGTTTGACCCAGGGACTAGGGCTATTGCAGGGCAGTGCACTCGTAGCGCCTTGGGGGATGAGTGCCTTTGACAGGGCACCACAGTGGCCATCTCTACTGGCCAGAAGATTCTGGTGCATGCCACCCTTGTTTTCTTTTTCTTTATTTATTTTATTTTTGCCACCCTGTTTTCAAAAGAGATTTCTGAACAGTTTCTAGCAAGACACTGATCTGCAATTATCCCTATTCCACATGTTGTTCTAGTCCATTCTAGCTCATTTTGGTCTTACTTCATTACCCATGACCAAACCAGAAAGAACCAACTTGAAACCCCAGTTTAATCCACCTAAAAGAGGGGGGGGGCAGTGGGTTCCAGAAACACCAGCCCTCCCTTAGCAAACATCCCCTGGGATGTGTGACATACTGTATGGGGACACTGGTACAGTGATGAACCAAGGGTGGCTCCTGCTTAGCCTGACGAAGACATTGGGTGACAGGGAGTCGGTGCCATGAGGAGGAATCAAGCAAGGCCTGCAGGTGTGGGAAGGACATCTGGGATGCCAGGTATGTCTACGTGAGGTGCCGTGAACACCGGTCATCTTGGGTCAAGGCAGGCTGTCCTACATCCTCTGTCCACAAGCTCACCAGCCTCACTAGTGAGATCACTGCACTGGACACCTTGAGCCTTGAGGTCTCTATAGCCTAGAAAGGGGCAGCAGGGCAGTCGGCCGGTGCTGAGAGCATGCGGGTGCAGGGGTGGGGTAGGGGTGCAGTCATATCTGTGGAGTCGGTGTCAGAGGTGTCCCCACGATGCCTTTACGTCTCTGCTTCTAGTTTAGGACCACGCTGTAACTGACTCCCCAGTCCCAGCTGCTGCCCTGCATCCTCTCAAGGTTCCTGTTCTGTGTAGGCCAGGATGATGGCTTGAGTTCGCCTCCCAGCTGTCTCCCCTGGGACTGACCCTTTCTGGGGCTTGACTTCCTCCTTGATACGATGGAGAGCGTGGTCCTCCCCTGGCTTTCAAGGCTGTCCCAGGGTATGGTGAGAAAGTGTGGAGGAAGTTCTCTGCCAATGGAGGATGCAGTGACTGGGATCACTTCTAGGAGACTATTGGGAGAGAAAAGGGTCTTTGGGTTCAGCGTCAATGAAATGTTATCAGTCAGCAGGAAGGACGCCCCCCTAAATGGAGGGAATGGCATGAGTGAGTTCCTGAGAATGCCAGCCAGGCTGCTGGGACTCCGAGGTCACTGGTCAAGGCTGAGTGAGGGGTGTGTAGTGAGTCGATGGGGCAGGGACAAGAATTGGAGTTGGGACTTGAGTGGCATCAGAAACGGGGGGAGGAGGGACGCGATAGGGAAGGTTCTTTGACTGGGGCATGTTGAGATGTGTCTGCAGTTCAGGAAGGGGACCTGGGCAGAATGTGGATAGGTGAGCAGCAGCTTTGCCCATGGGTGACTAAGGGCTGACTCTGTCCAAAAGATGCAGACTGATCAGGAACAAAGGCCGCCCAGCTTGCTGAATGCTGAGTGCAGCTGAGGGTCAGGTCGTGGGAGACTGAGGAGGCAGTCCCAGGAAGCTGGAGAGAGCAAAGGGGACTAGCAAGGCTATCCAGGTGTGTTAGGGAGGTTGCTGCTGGAGGTGAGGGGCGTTTGTCCAGAATGTCTCCTAGACTTGAACCCACCTGTTCATCAGTAACTCCTCCCGGTGGGATGAGCGAGCTTCTTGACTTGAGAGTCAGTTCTGAGGCAGAAGTGGGGCAGCTGGGAGTTGTCCACAAGTTCTCCATGGCAACAACAGGCCCTGCTGCATACAGCAAGGATGTGTGATAGCATGATGGCTGGCCTTGTAAGAAGGGGTCGCTCCAGGCCCAAACAGCACACTAATCAAGGACTTAAGAGACACTGCCGGATGATTCAGCATCATGAGAGTCAGAGGGCTGCCCCGGTTGCAGGTGTGAGTCAATGGAATTAGGGGCTCACCGTTCCCAGGTTCTGATTATCTGCCCACACATTTCCATCCCGAGTTTCAGGAACCATGTCTTCCCAATCAGTGCCCCACTTCACCAGCAGACATCATTCAAGGTGGGGAACTCAATTGGCAATTGCGCGTCTGCCACTTCTTTTTCCCCTTTTCTTATTGGCATATATTTCACCTATCCTGCAATTCAATCATTAAGAAGATCTGTGCAATCATCTTGACAATCAGTTTCAGGACGTCCTCTCATATTCATTGTTGTTAGCTCCCCATCCTTCCCTACCATTTCATTATCCAGCCACTGTCTCTAGAGAGCGACCTATCCTGGGTTTCAAATACAGAAGATCATACAAAACACAAAAGCATGCAAAACAAACAAGCAAAACAACCTGCAACGACTCGACAAAACAGGAAAACCTCAAAAAGAAAGCCAACAACATTAAAATTGAACCAACTTTTTAATGGGTCAAAAGGAGGGAAAGCAACTGATTGTCTAACTACATCTGCCATAATCCACTGCACGGTGCTTTCTTTGTGGTAGCTAGGTGATTCACTTCCCTCGGCTAAGGTCAGAGGGGATTCCCCAGATGCTGAATTCATTTGGGAACCTTGAAAGGGACCTTGGGCTGTTATCATCATCCATATCCTTCTGCACACCGGGTGTTCACAATTTAAGCTCTGATACTATTCTCTCCTTCAGATTCAGGCTCAGTCCTTGGAACATGCAGGCTTCTGGTGGACTTCTTCTAGGTAAACTTTTTTGACACCTCACTCAGTTGGGAGCTCATTTGAAGACAAGCCTTTAAGATTCCAGATACTATTCTTTTCTTGTTTGTTTGTTTGTTTGTTTGTTTGTTTTTTGGGGCATCACTGCTCTCCGGTAATGGGAGTAGGAGGCCCAGCCCCACTGCTGGAATTGAACCTCCGTCCCAGTGGGCCGCAGTTCCGCGCACAACCACTACGCCACTGGGGCTCAGCCCGACACTATTCTTTCTGATAACTGGACACCATTTGGTTTCTTCACGACACTTTGCTGTAGTGCCCATCTTTTCAGTGATCTCTTCATGAGGGCAAGGATTAAGCAGGATCATGTCATAAGAAATAATTGTTCAGCCACTCTTTTTTTTCTTTAAAAAGATCATTTTATTGGGGGCTCTTACAGTTCTAATAACAATCCATACATCGACTGTATCAAGCATATTTGTACATAATGTTGCCATCATCATTTTATAAGCATTTACTTTCTATTCAAGTCCTTGGTATCGACTCCTCTTTTTTCCCTCCCACCCTTGTGACCCCTTGATAAATTATAAATAATTTCATATCTTTAAAAAATAATTTCATATCTTAACACTAAACACTGTCTCTGTTGTTCCTCTCTCTAGAGTATGTGTGTGTGTTTATGTGTCGATCATTGTGATTGGTCCTCCCTTCCTTTCCTACCCTCCTGGTAACCCTACTCCCATTTCTGTTCCTGAGGGGTTTATCTGACCAGGATTCTGTGTGTTGTGAGTTCTTATCTGTACCAGTGTACATGCTCTAGTCTAGCCCAAAGTGAAAGGCAGGACTAGAGTCATGATAGTGGGGGAAGTAAGGAAGCCTCAAGTAAACAGAGAAATATTGTGTTTCATGAGAGCCCTGAGCCCTTCCTTGTGACCCTTCTGTGAGGAGATGACCGCTTGTCTACAGATGGTTTTGGGGTCTCTGCTCCAGTTCCCCTCATTCTCAACAATATGGTTTTTTTTGTTTGTTTGGGATCTTCTGATGCCTGTTACCTGATCCTGTCAATACCTCATGATCACACAGGCTGGGATACTTCTTCCTTGTGGGCTTGTTTCTCTGCTAGATAGCCGCTTATTTAACTTGAAATCTTAAGAACCGAGATACTTTATCTTTTGATAGCCTGTCACCCTCAGACTTCTTCACCACATTGGCTTGTGCACCCATTTTTCCTTCAACAATCATGTTGGAGGGTGAGCATCACAGAATGCCAGACTGTTAGAACACAGTGTATTTGTGTCAAGGGAGGCTTGAACAGAGGCCCAAACATGGTCCACTACCTCAATGTTTTGTATATTTACATGTGAACACACCCATGTGTATACCTCTATCCACAGGCGTGCTTCCTAGATCTTTCCTGTTTCCTTTTACCTTCCTCCTGCCCCACCTTCACACTTTTCTTCTGCCTCAGTATTTCCTCTCAGGTAGATTGCTGTTGCTCCCAGACCCCAGGATCTCTACATCCTCCTTGTTGTTGATTTTAATTCCCTCGCTGTTCACCATTCCCTTCCCCCTCCTTCTCTACCCCCCCAAGTCCTGCCTGAACCATCAGTCCTGTTGCTTCCACCTCAGGTCTGCTTCCCACGCATATCTTATATAGGTAGGCAAACCAACAATAACAGAGACCTGAGAAAAAGAAGCAAAAGATGGGGAAAAATAAGAATAACTAACTAGCAAAAATCCCTGAAAAGCATACATAGTTCCAGGTCTGTCCGCTGACCTGTGTGACTGTCTCCCCACCAGTCCTGTAGCTTTGTGATTCAGGACATGACTCAAACATGAAGTCTGGTCTGTGAAGTTGAGACTTGCCAGCTCCGACGTTCTCATAAGCCATTTCCTTGAGATCTATCTCTATAAACATCACACATACACATATGAACTTAGACAAATTCTTAAACGTTTGTTGGTCTTCCTTCTCTAGAATCCCCAGGCTAAGACATGATTACCAAAAGTGGGGTGGTTCTGTAGAAATGACATCATAAGGAGGAGGTTTCTAAATTTGTTCTCAAGTCTGATTAGTCTCAGTGGTGTTGATGGCTCTGCCTCCATCAGAAAAGAGATTGCTTTGATCCATGGTGTGCGGTGACACTACTAATACACATAATATCACCACCAACAGATCAGGCACTGGTGAGAATCAAGGCTCCAGGTTGTTGTACATGTGATACTTTCTGTCATTTTGTCAGGATAATTAGTATAGGGAAACTGTACGATTGGTCCTACTTACACTAGATGAAGTGATAAAAGAAAGAGATGAGATCAGGGCTTTGGAGCTCCAGTTCAAGTGCCACATAGAAGGCCACAGAGTTTTCACTTTGTGTGTTGGGGGGTGGGGGTGGGGTGGAAAGCCTTATTTGTTGTAGCTACAGAGCTGATATGCAGAAAACCCATTCCAAAGTCTTAGCATAGGAGTGGCTGACAAACCAAGATGTGCCACAGAGGCCAACGTTTATATCTCTTGTAGTGCTTACTCAAATCTCAAAGTCTAGTTGTTCTCTGCCCCTTAGCTCTTGCTAGAAGGGCAGGGACCCTATAGGCTTTCTTCCCGGCTGTGTCCTCGAGGCCTGCTGCGTGCCCACAGCTTATCAGAACTTCATCTGGGTTGTTGACTGAAAAACAGATACATGACTAAGAGGAATCCCTTCATAGTCTCTTTTTTTTTTTTTTTTTTTTTTTAGGCATCACTGCCCTGGTGGTGGGTAGGAGGCCCAGCCTTTTGCTCCTGGGAGCCGGAATCGAACCTCCATCCCAGTGGGCCGCAGTCCCGCGCACAACCACTACGCCACCGGGGCTCAGCCCTCATAGTCTCTTTTTTATCTTTTCCATAGTAAGGCATCTAGGTGTAGAGAAAAATGCTTGCAAATACAATATTGGCCCACTATTGACTTCTTAATTTACCAAAATCAACTCTAGGAAGAATCAACTAGTTTCCCAGTTGGTTCCAGGTTAACTCTGAATTGAGGTGATCTCTTTAGGTAGAGGTAGGGAATAATTTTTTTTTCTACCAAGGGCCATTGGATACTTATACCATCATTTAGGGGCCATGCTGGTTAAACATTTCATTAACGCCTAATGCAGTGGCTGACACTGCTTCTCTTTAGTGAGACGTGTGATGTTAGCTGTTCTTGATGGTTCTGCGGGCCTTATACAGCCCAAGAGCCAGACATTCCCACCCCTGCTCTGGGACTTCACGCCCTGTAAAGATAATACCTGGGCTGAGTCGCCACTTGTGTTAGACCAGGTTGACTAGAGAAACAAATCCAGGGATGCTCATATAGGTGGAAGAGAGAACTTTATATCCCAAAAAAGACACCCCAGCCCAGTTCAGATGGAGTCCACAAGTCTGATACTAGTCCATAAATCACTTTTCAGACTCACACAGTCACACTGCAACGATGGGGAAGACAGGAAGATCGCAGAGCAGTGGGTGCAAACTCTCGTGGGTTATCTATCTCGGTTGCCCTCCAGTCAAGCTGGGGCCTGATTGACAGGCCAAACTCCACCCACTATTCCTACAGGAGCGCTGTTGGCACAAAAAAACCTAACTACCACACCATCCTTTTGAGCCCCCCAGTGCTGAGCAGGGCTGTGACTGGGCTGGAAACTGCAGAAGGCTGCGCGCAGTCCAGCGGCGGGCGAGCCAACCGGGCCTTCTCTCCGCCTCCTCCTCAGGTCATCTACCTACGGCGATTCAAGAACCTGCGAACGCTCAGTCTCTCTGGGAACCCCATCTCAGAGACAGAGGATTACAAAATGTTCATCTGTGCCTACCTCCCTGACCTTGTGTACCTGGACTTCCGGCGTATCGATGACCACACAGCAAGTGTCTCTTTCCCTCTCGTCTTCCTGATTCTGAGTGCATTCTCAGGCCCCTGAATTCCCACAGAATTCCTGTCCGGTCTGCTTCCTGTCTGCCTTGTTGGGACCATTCCCCCAAGTTCTCAGGGTCGCTGCTGGGTGAGCTCCCACTTGAAGGATTGAAGGGGACCTCTCAGAGCAATGGCAATGCCTGCTCTTCCAGGTGAAGAAACTGAGAGTGTCAACCACGACCCTGTTCTCACCACCAGCTCATTACCGACTGGTAGTGAAGCTGCTGGAGGCTGGGACCAAAGCAGGTTCCCAGCTGGCTGCCACGGCTGGCTGCTGCTCTGCCTGCGGCCTGGGCTGCCTCATGCCCTCGTCTCTGCTGCACTCCGGCCCTCAGCTGGAGCACTGCTGGCTGTGTGATCTGTCTGAGGGCATTTCCTGCCTGGGGGATCGGGGGGGACGGAGGCGGAGGGCAGTGAAAGGCCCCGACTTTGGACAGCAGGATGGTGCTGTCCCTTGTGTACCAGGACTGCAGACCACCCCGCCTACTGCTCCTCTCATAGTACCCTCATGTTCTTCTGTGCCTTCTTCCCTGACCTTGTGTACCTGGGGTCACTGAGGGGACTCAGAGACCAGCCCCAGTCTCTGCCTTGGCACTGCTGGGCTTGGGTCTCAGAGCAGCCCAGTGCCTTCCAGGGGTCCCTCGTTAGGCAGCCTTTGGGAGTAGCAGAGTCAGAGAGCCGCCCCTGCACTGACCACAAGACAGCACAAGAATCAGGGGCTTCGACCACTAAAAACTTGACTCGAGGTTTTCCTTCTGTTGTCACTGTGGTTTCTCACCTCGAAAACTGGGGCTAGTGAGTGTTTCTGGTGAGAAAACCATAGGACATCTGTTTTAAGATACAAAAGAGACCCCAAAGATAAGTTAGGAAGAACATACACGCCCCCCCCCCCCGGGCCCCGTCCCCTGGGGTCCACCTCGTGTGTTGTCAGGCTCGCAGAAGGCTGAGGGGCCAAGGCCGTCTGATCACAGCCCACCCGCACCCCCTGCAGAAGGAGCTGGCGGAGATGAAGTACCAGTACTCCATCGATGAGCTGAAGCACCGGGAGAACCAGGCACAGGCCCGGGAGGAGGAGGCCAAGGCCCAGAGGGAGGAGCTAGAGTCGCACAAGGTACGCTGAGGGGGCCTCTGCTGGCCACTGGCCTCTGCCCTAACAAACACACACACGCACGCACGCACGCACGCACGCACGCGCGTTTGCACACGCGCGCCCTTACCCTGGCTCAGAGATGCCCAGGAGAGAGCATCCATGGAGTTAAACCACGTCGGCAGGGACCCCTGGGACCCTGAAAACACACCTTTTAATTGAAAGGCCGGATGCTGCTCAGCCGTGCCCGGGTCTGCTGGAGCTGCTCTTTGCCCCATGGCCTGGCAAGCCTGCCCACCTCACCCCTTTGCCTCTCAGCTGAAGGGAGTGTGCGTAATACCACCTGTCCATCTGCCCTTAAGCCCCAGGACTGCTCTCTATGGCATGCCCCCGGTCAGCGAGTGCCCGCTCATCAGTCAGTCCCTCCTCTGTCTGCAGCCCCATTGCTTGCTCCCAGAGGCAGGTTCTGAAAGCAGTCTGCAGACGTCCTCAGCCCCTCCCCAGAGCCCTGTCCTCGGCCCCTCCCTCCAAGCACCGCTTCTCCTGGGAACCCCACCCCCACCCCCACCCCAGCATGGCCAGTGGGGCCACTGAGCTCTGCTTCTATTCTCAGGCGGGGTTCATCGAATACCTCAACGGCTCCTTCCTGTTTGACAGCATGTACTCGGAGGACGTGGAGGGCAACAAGCTATCCTACCTTCCTGGTGTCAGCGATCTCCTCGGGGCATATCCTTTCAAGCTCCCCCTGCCACTGCTGGCAGAACCCAGGGTCCCTGTGCCACTGCCAACCTGCCCCGGGCAAGTCCTGTCCTCTCGGAACCCCAGGCTTCTCCTCTCTCTCGTGAGCGCCTGGGAGGGGCAGTCGCCACTTCAGAGCCGTGCATCCACGACACGGTGCAGAGCAGCGCAGTCTGCGGCATGCCCCGGGGACAGTGCTGTCTGGATGTTGGGGTGTCCACAAAACTTTCTGCAGTGCCTCCCGCCGTTGTGTTACCTTGACCTGTGGTGTGCTTCACGTACATTCTTTGTCATTTTCTACACACACACACACACACACACACACACACCTCATAGCATCTGATAGCCTCTCTGGAAGCATTTTATCCCCTAGTTCACAAGTCCCTCCCCAGTTCCTCAGAGGCTGAATACAATGGGGTTATCATTCCTTCCTAAGCAAGAGCTTCTGCCTGAGAGTCTTCTCCCCCTGCCTCCAATTTGTTAACTGATCAGCCCCCACATCCCATACCCCAGGCGCCTGAGCCCTAGTAATGGTCCTCAAGGTTACCAGTCGGGTGCCCTGGTTCTTCAGTAACGACCTGACTCTCTGCTCCCGGTCTACGGAAGATGTACCAGCCTGGGGACTTCATTCCTACAGCGTGGAGGTGAAACAGGAGGAGACGTGGTGAGGATGGCCAGGGCTCTGTCTGGCCAGCTAGCCTGCACTTCCACCGGGCTCTGCCACAGACCCACGTTTGAATCGTAGCTATAGCACGCTAGGGCTGGATGTCACCTATCCAGGCACCATTTTCCATCCCTACAGATTGGCTTGACCCTCTTGGCCTCAGTGATGCCTCCTTCTCCAGGATGCCAGGTGGCGGCAAAGGACACTGAGGCCCAGAGAAGATGGCAACTTACCAGGCTGATTCCCAGAGTTGACAACCCTGAGTCATCAGGACTCAACCCTGAGTCTGTCTGCCCTGACATCAGTGGCCTGCCCATCCCTCTAGACACCTGCAGCACTCCCAGGCTGGCCTTGGTGGAGGCAATCTTCTGGATTATATCCAAGAAACAGCCCCTGGAGGTGCTCAGTCCCCCACCGGCTTCTCAGGAGCCCTTTTCTGCATGGGTCTCCCTGCTTTCTTCTCCCACACGCCTCCCGTTCCTCAAGTCCCTCGGGCAGAGGGTAGGAAGACCCCAGCTCCAGCTCACAGCTGGCCCTCCATTTCCTCATCAGGCACCTGGACCAGAGCACACGCTTCTAGAACCCCACCCATGCGTGCTCTGTGCTGGGGAGAACCTGATACGGTCGCATGCAGCTTTCCCCGGTCTACTCTTGGGTCCACGCGAACCTCCTTGACAGCCACTTTCACCTACAAGGACAAGTTTGTCATGATCTGTGTGAACATTTTCCAGTACGGTCTGAAGCAGCAGGAGAAGCGGAGAGTGGAGATCGACACCTTCAATGAATGCATCCAAGAGGCCACCCAGGAGAACCAGCAGCAGGGCAAGCAGAGGATTGCCGAGTTTGAGGAGCAGCACCAGCTGGTAGGCCTGCACCTCTCGGTCCTGACCCTGTCCCGGGCCCCAGCCCTAGGTCCCTGGGTTCTAGGATGCCAGCACACCACCTGACTGGCCCTGTAGTGGCTGATCCTACCCAAGAGGCTGCAACTCATGGGCCCTGGTAGCCCCTGAGGCCCACGGGCCATGATCTCTAGTGACAGAGATCACAGATTTAGTCGGTAGAAGATTCTTATCCCACTCCCAACCACGGCTCCTCCCCGCGCTATGACTGAGCTTGACCGGGAGCCCAAGGGTGGGGGGTGTCTGCTTTCCAAAAGTTCACAATGCCCTTGGGGAGATGGTGCCTCTACCTTGTCATCAGTAACAGCAATATCATCATTAGTTCTACAACAACTACTACTATGACTATTCATTTATTCAACAGACAGGGGACCCAGAGTCACATTTCCCCCCAACAGAACCTCATGTGTCAGCTGTGCCATCACTATTAGACTGGGACCCCTGGCGGGAGATACCTGAGCTATTAATTACACACAGTGTTCTGTAAGGTTTCCAAGACAATGGAGCTAGCAGGGCTAGATTAAGAAACAGAGGTGGATTCTGTTGTTCATTAAACCGTGGGGGAGGAGAGACAGTGGTTGATGTAAGCTATGAAAATAATGTGTAAAGGGTGGGAGGACAGGAGGTGGGAAAAAGAAGAGCTGACACCAGTGGCTCAATAGAAAATAAACAGCTAGAAATCAATGATGGCAACACATGTCCAAATGGGCTTGATACAATTGATGTCTGGGTTGTTGCAAGAGCTCTAAGAGCCCTCAATACTATGTGGGTTTTTTAATAAGAAGAAAAAGAAAAAGAGGTGGAATACGGGCTATCATTGCTATTCTTGGTTGAAAGCAGAAGATGCCAGAAAGCTATTCACCTGTGTTTTGATGACTATGCAAAAGCATTCAAGCGTGTAGATTGTAACAAATTATGGACAGCCTTGGGAAGAATGGGAATTCCAGAATACTTCATTGTGTTCCTGTAGAGCTTATCTGTAGACCAAGAGGCAGGGTTTCAAGCAGAACGGGAATACTGTACAATGGGAAAGGCGCGTCAGGCATGTGTCCTTCTACCATAATTTTTCAAACTACATGCCCAGCAAATAATCAGAGAAGCTGAAATATATGAAGAACTCAGCATTAGGATCAGAAAAACAATCATTAACAACCTGCAATATGCAGGTAACACACCCCTGCTTCCTGAAAATGAGGTGAACTTGAAGACTTGTGGACGAAGATCAAGGACTTCAGCCTTCGAGACGCATTACACCTCAACATAAGAAAACCAAGCCCCTCACAACTGGACCAATAAGCAACATCATGATACATGAAGAAGAGATCACAGAGTTGTCGAGGCTGTCATTTTAATTAGGTCCACAGTCAATGCTACAATGGACACATCAGCGAAGAAATAAATGATGTATTGCATGGGGAAGGTCTCCACACAAGACCTCTGTAAAGTGTTAAAGAACACCTTGAGGTATCACCTTGAGAACTAAGGTGCACCTGACCCAGGGCTTGGTCTTTTCGTTCGCTTCGTATGTATGCGAACGCTGAGCTGAATAAGAAATATCAAAGAGCAATATCTTGGAAGAAGCATAGCCAGAATGTTCTTTAGAAGCGAGGATGGTGAGACCAGCTCACATATTCTGGACATGTCATAAAAAGTGACAAATCTCTGAAGAAGGACATTATACTTGATAACAGGTCAGTCAAAAGGAGACTCTGAACAATGTTAACTCAGCGTCGACAAAGGCTGCAACAATAGACTCAAACGCAGCAAATATTTTGAGGACGGTGCAGGACCAGGTAGGTTTCCTTGGGTTACGCTTTTGGTCACCGTGAGTCAGAAATGGTGTTATGACGTCAATGACAATGTGCCTGCTTCTTGTCACAGTGCAGATACCTGAAGCTGTGGGCACAGAGAGACCCCCTAGCTGATGACCCAAAAACCCACTAGTTTCTTGGCTTCAGTTTTCTCATTTGTGAACTCTAGGTAACACCCCAGGAATCTTCACTATGGTCCCTGCAGCACCAGTGGAAAGGGAGTGACGGCGATGTTAAGTCCAAGCACATTGGTCTTGGATGGGTAATGTGTGCACATGGCACAGACTTGAAAATGTAGCTGGGGTCATGTCAGGCCACTCCGGTCTCACCCACTTCTTCAGGGGCACTTGCTGAAGATCATGTAGAAACAGATGTACGTGTTTCTATACAAACTACTCTGGGAGTGCAATAATTACGGACTTGACTGCTGAAGATCAGCTCTTTGAACCCATCAGCCACTCTTCAGAGTGAAAGACCTGTTCCTGTAATGAGTACAGTCTAGCAAACTCTAGGGGACACTCTGATTCCACCATATAGACTGAGTCATATGAGTTGGTATCAACCTGGCAGCATATAACAGCAACAGTAACATCTCTGTCTATCTATGGATTCCCCAGGTCGTGCAAACACATGCTCAAGACTAACCAAGAGATTGGCAGTTCAAACCCACCCAGAGGCAACTCAGAAGAGAGACGTGGCAATCCACTCCCAAAAGGTCATAACCTTGAAATTTTGCAAAACAGTTCTACTCTGCACACATGACATCATGCTAACTCGAGATTAGGTCAACAGGATCTGACACCTACATGTATCTAGCTTGACAGAAACATCTGCAAACATATCAATGAGTGCAACAGAGCATACAAGAGGCACAGTTTGTCATACTGTGGCTGAAAGCAATGCTACAGGTAATGTGAATACTGGTGGTCACGTGTCTATGCCTCTATGCCTAGAAATTTGGAAGACAGTCACTGTTCAACTAAGTGTGTGAGATCCATATCCGTGCCCACTCCAAAGAAAAGTGACCTCCCCCCAAAAACAATAATAATAAAAAATTAAAAGGTGACCCAACAGAATGTAGAAATGTTCAAATATTATTACTATTCACCCAAGTAAAATTGTACTGAAGGGAAAATCTTAAATGGTTGCAGCACTACATCAACAAGGAACTGTTGAGAATTCAAGCTGGATTCGGAAGAGGACACAGAACTGGGATATCATTGCTGACGTCAAGTGAATCATGGCTGAAAGCAGCGAATACTAGAAAGCTGTTTACCTGTGTCTTGTTGACTATATAAAGGCATTCCACTGTATGGATCATAGCAAATTATGGATAATATTGGGAAGAATGGGAAGGGAATGTCAGAACACTTAACGTGTGCGTAATGACCCTATACACCGACCAAGATGCAGGCACTCAAACAGAACAAGGGGATGCAGCATAGTTTAAACTCGGTACAGGTGTGCATCAGGGCTGTGTCCATTCACCATTCTTACTCAATTTGTATGCGGAGAAAATCTGCGAAGCTCAGCTATCTAGAGAAGAGTGCTACCTCAGACTTGGAGGAAGCACGTGGACAAACAGCAGTGCACAGATGACACAGCCTGGCTGACCAAAAGGAAAGAGAACTTGAAACTCTTGTGGATAAAAACCAAAGGCATCAGTAAGAATTACAAGTCGGGGCTGAGCCCCGGTGGCGTAGTGGGTGTGCGCGGGACTGCAGCCCACTGGGACGGAGGTTCAATTCCAGCAGCGGGGCTGGACCTCCTACTCCCACCACCAGAGAGCAGTGATGCCCCCCAAAAAAAAAAAAAAAGAATTACAAGTCAATGTAAGGGGAAAAAAATAAATGTAAAGAAATTTTGAAAATCTTTATAACTAAGCCAATAATCAGCAACATGATAAATGGAGAAAGAAATCAAATGTTGCATTGCTTTGGTCAAATTTGCTGAGCAAGGCCTCTTAAACATGCCAAAGAAAAAGATGTTGCTTTAGGAGTCAAATGCACCTGACCCAAGCCATAGTATTTTAAGGCACATGTTATGCATGTGGAAGCTGGACAGTGCCCAAAGAAGACCACAGAAGAACTCATGCATTTGAATGATGGTGCAGGTATCGAAGATACTGCAGATACTGTGGACTCCCAAGAGAACAAACCCATCTGTCTTTGAAGAAGTACAGCAAGACTCTGCCTCAGTCCTTTGGGCCTGTCACCAGGAGAGGCCAGTCCCCAGAGAAGGACCTCAGGTGTGGTAGAGTAAGAGGGTCAGCAAAAAAAAGAGGAAGACCCTCAATGAGCGAGATTGGCACAGTGACTGTAACCTAGGCTCAGACATAAATTTGTAAGGGTGGGACATGACCGGGCACTCTCCTTCTGTTGTACTTCGGGTTGTTACAAGTCAGAACCAATTCAATGAAAAGTAACAACAACAACAACAACATGGGGGCGAAGTTTGGGAAACTTCTTAGATATACCCACACACTTTGAGGAAATGAGTCACTGGACCTGGAGCCTCAGAGGTGCTAAGTCTTGAGGGACAATATGGTCGATTGACATAACACAGAGAACATATTCTACATCTTACTTTAAATGCTTATGGACAGTCCATCTAAGGTGCAAACATTAGTCTCATCTGGAGCAAAGAACAGTCAGAAAGTCAAGGCTGCAGGTAAGCAATTAGTCCGAAGGATTACTAGACCACATGCGCCCCAGCCTCCTTCACCCTGAGACCAGAAGCAGTGGTGCCCAGCTGCCACTTTTGCTGACCCTGAAAGTGATTCCAACGGAAGTCCTGAATAGAGTGGAAAGAAAATGTGCACTCAAACTCATAGAAGCCCCCAGGCCCCCTGGTCTGCTGAGAGACTGTGACAGTCCCCGAGACCTAACTCTTCGTCACTCTTCAAGTCTGGAACTGCACTGCCCCTGGGGCTCCACTCTCAGCCGAAGGACAGACTGGCGAGGCAGACAACATGAGCGTCAGGAGGTCTGCTCGCATTGAATAACCAAGCACATGCGCTCCAGAGGGCAGCATTTTCCCTGGATAAAGCTCAAAAGTCAGCAAGAGAGCAGAAAGAAAGATGAATGGAACCGGTGAACACAGGGAAGAAAGAGAAAGAGTGCGACCATGGAAATTTACACACCAGTCACTGAAGCCAATAATGAAGAAGTTGAACTTTTTTTAAAAAAACAACTTCTTCCATCTGAAATTTGTCACACAAGTAATCAAGATGCATTGATGTAATTTTTAGAGATTAAAATGTAAAAGTTGGAAACAGCGAAGATTGGCGGGTAGAAAAATGAAGCTGTGGTGACAAGATCAACACTGGAAATCTGGGAAATTTCAAGACCAAAACTTAGTCATTGAAAAATCCCCTTTCAACAACATAAAAGGTGAATATGCATGTGGATCTCACTAGAGAGAACGTACTGGAGTCAAATTGCATCTGTGGAAAGAGCCAATGCCTCCTTCAATATCACCAGTCAAAACAAGGCCAAAGGCTGACTCTGGCACAATTGCACATATACACGTTCAAGTTGAAGAAAATTCTAACACGCCTCCACAAGAGCCAAACTACAACCTTGAGTTTATCCTTCCTGAATTTCAAGACCATCTCAAGAATAGATTTGATGTGTTGGCACTAATAACCAAAGACTGGATGAATTATGAGGTGACATCGAGAACGTCATGCATGAAGAAAGCAAACGGTCATTAAGGAGAGAGTGAAAAAGCCAAAGTGGATGTCAAAAGAAAGTCTGCAACTTGCTCTTGAATGTCTAGTAGTTTAAATAAATGGAAGGCACGACAAAGCAAGCCGACCCCAAAATTCCAAAACACAGCTCAAGCACTCAAAGTATTGTAATGAAATGTCCCAAAATCTGGAGTGAGAAAACCACGCGGGAAGTACACACTCCTCATTTCTCAAGCTGACGAAGAAATATCAATGTAGCACTCCAGGCATGTGGGAGCCCCCTGAGATGCGTTACTGAAGGCACAAAGCTGAGTCATGAGGGAGCCGAGAGAGGGACTTAAGAGAAAGAAGACCTTCCCCCACGCTTCTCCGCTAGCTGGTTTTGAGTCGCACCCCGAAGGAGAAAGTTTACAAAAGTTTGAGTAGCAGGGGCTATTCTAGGGCACAATGACTTCAGGTTTGACACAGTCTCACGATTCATTGCTAGCGCATTCTCATATGCAAGCACCTTCTGGCCTGATGGGAGTCCTTTTTGTCTCCAGCAAGGAATCTCCCTGTCACTCAGTGTTTGCTCCAAATTCCTAGAACATGCAAACAGGTATACATTCAGGTATACATTCAGTCTTGGCACATAAGCAGTTCTTCCATGGGAAACAGGACCATCCATCCCTACAAACAATCTTTCAATGTTGAAAGAGTCTATGCTCAAAATACTGAGTGATGCCGGAAATATCAAAAGAAAGGTGGAAGGAATACAGAGTCATTGTACCAAAGAGAACTGGTCAAGCTCCAACGATTTCAAGAGACAGCATATCATTAAGCACTAATGATAATGATGAAGAAACCAAAGCTACACTGAAAGGACTGGTGGAAAACAAATGCCAGGAATTGAGGATTTGTCTAGAACTGCTTCAACAAACAAATGCAGCACTGGAAACACTTGCCTATGTCAAGATATTTGAAAGACAGTTACCTGTCTGACAGAATGGAAGAGACCCATATCTGTGCCCATCCCAATGAAAGGTGGCCCAAGAGAATGCAGATATTATCTAACAAACTTTGGCGAGTAAAGTTTTGCCAAAGATAATTTTCAAATAGCTATAGTAGGACATCAACAGGGGACTTCCAAAAATTGAAGCTGGATTCAGAAGAGGATAAGGAACCAGGCCTATAATTGGGGACATCAAAAGCAGGGATTACCACTAAGGTGTTGGCCTGTACAGGGGCTTTCTATTATAGAGACCTTAACAAGCCGTTGGATAAAGTTCTGAAGAATTGGGCTTCTAGAACATTTTATTTGTACTCCTATGGAACCTGCGCATAGGCCCAAGAGACAGTCGTTCAAGCGGAGCAAGGGGTTCTGACCGGTTGAGAATCCAGGGACGAGTGCACCAGGGTTGTGTGTAGCACCGCACTTCCTCTGACAAACTGGACTGGAGGAATAAGAATGCTGCAACCCAATTAAAGAAGGGCTCATTAGTAACTTGCAATATGCAGGTGGCACGATCTTGCTGCTAAAATCAAAGAGGAAATGAAGCAATTAATGATGAAGCCTAAGAAAACAGAAATGCTCACACCTGGACAACTGAAGAATGTCACAATAAACAGAAAAGATAGAAGTTGTCAAGAATTTCGTTTGACCTGGATCCACAATCAACACTCACGGAAGCAGCAGTCAAGAAATCAAGCGATGTCTGCCACAGGGCACATTTGCTACAAAAGAACTTTTTAAAGTGTTAACAAGCAAACGAGGTCCCCTCGAACCCAAACCAGGCTACTTTGAGTCACCTCATACACTTGCTAACAGCGGACCGAAGAAGAACTCATGCATTTATTTGAGTTATGGCATGGACAAAGAATATTAAAATTACTTACCATGGCTTTCCAGAAGAACAAAAAAAAAAATCTGTTTGGGAAGAGTATAGCCATAACACACCTGAAAAGTGAAGATTTTCAGCTGAGTCCTGGTGGCCTAGTGGTTGTGTGCGGGACTGCAGCCCACAGGGTTGACAGTTCAAATCCTGCAGCAGCTCTCCAGGAGCAAGGCTGGGCTTCCTACTCCCACCAGGACAGTGATGCCACAAAAAAGGGGGGGGGGGATTTTCTATGTGTTTCGTATATGAAACCCAGATTGGGAGACTCTAGAGAGGCAGTTACTAGAGTAAGGATTTCTAGGAGGTACGGCGGAGGGCGAGGGGGATACATGGAGAGCTGATACCAAGTACAAGAAGGCAGAAACTGTTTGGGAAATGACTATGGTAACAATTGTATAATACTGCTTGATACGACTAAACTATTGAGTGGTACATCTATAAAATCGTTTGGGGGGGAGTGAACATTTGGGCATGTTAGCAGGAGGGATCAAGTCCTGGAAAAGGACATTATATTTGGTAAAGCAGAGCGTCAGCGGCAAAGAAATGGATTGACAGAGGCTGCAGCACTAGGCTTGACGGTCGTGACCATTGTGAGGCTGGCACAGGGCCAGGCAGTGTTTCGTGGTGTTCACAGGGTCAGCATGTGTTGGCAGCAACTCTCGGTCCCGTGCAACGACCTGTCTCCACCTGTCGACCTGTTTGGTGCATGTAGGTTTGTTATCTTATACAAATCACATGTGTTTTTAAATACACGTCATGTTTACATGTGTGTGCTCCAGAAAGCTTGTGGGGGAAATGGAGTTAAAAGAACACGGAATTTTCCCACAAGTGTTTTGGGGTGTGTGTGTGTGTGTGTTGTCGCATTGTCTGCGTTGCTCTGGCCATGGGGTTTTTAATGCAGTAGGTGGTGTAGTGGGTAGTGCATGTGCTGCTGGACTGCTAGCCCGAAGATCAGCAGTTCGCAACCACCAATAGAAAGAGGCGGCTTTCTGCTCCCATAAAGAGTGCCAGTCATAGAAACCCTGGGACAGGACAGCGCTCCTTGGTCCCAGAGGGATGCTGTACATCAGCATTGACCGGAGGGCGACGACGATGATGACGATGATGACGATGATGAATGCTGTAGGATTTATGTATCTTTTCTGGGTGTGCTTAGAAAGCATAGCTCCCCTCTGAGATTATTGGGGGGGGGGGCATCACTGCCCTCCCGTGGTGGGAGTAGGAGGCCCAGCCCCACTGCTGGAATTGAACCTCCGTCGCAGTGGGCCGCAGTCCCGCGCACAACCACTACGCCACCGGGGCTCAGCCCTCTGAGATTATTTTTAACCCTCACATTCTAGATTTTCGTGGTCTTTTTTTTGACACTGAAATCTTTACTATGGGGGGGCAGTTCCGTTTTCTCCAGTCCTGTGCTCTTCCAGAGTCCACGTGGACCTGCAGGATGAGGTTCCAGCAGTGGAGTTGTGCGGGTGTGCTTGCGGTAGCTCTTACTCAACTGCTAAGGCCCTGTTGGTAATGGCACCAGCACCAGCTACGGGTCCCCGCCAGGCCTCTCTGCCTTTGCCAATTGAGCGTGCCCACGCAGGTCACCCTGAGTCGGTACCAGCTTGATGGCAGGGGGCTGTTTGGGCTGTTCCAGGAAAGGTGACTTTGTTCTTATTTTCTCTTCGGGAGTTCAGTGCGAGAGGGAGTGGGTAAGTGTAGCTACTTCTTGTTCTGGGCTCTGTCTGTTTTTATATTTATTTTATATTTGGCTGGTTGTAATCTGTTGTCTTAATTATTATTGCTCGGAGCTTATGATAAGTTAAGAACCCATGAAAGGATTTGCAGACACTGCTCCCAGTTGGTCATTTATCTTGTCACTTCGTTCAGCAGTCCTTTGGTCCTGCAGAATGGGAGGGTTTGTTTGTTTACAGAATAGAATTTATCAACCTTTTCTCCCTTACTTAGAAAGGACGTCTCCACTCTGAGGTTTGTTTGTTTGTTTAATTTACCATGTTTCTTTACTCCCCCAAGAATTTCTATCTTCCTTTTGACATTTAATTCTTTGCTCCACCAGGACTTTCTTTTCACATAAGGTCATATTTGGTTCTTTTCCAGGTGGGGTAGCCATTATTCTAAGCATCATTCACTGCACTGCATCATTCAGTTACCCAATCCTTCTTCACGATCAAATAGCACAGAAAACATTGTACCCAGCAGTCACTTGGCAGCTGAGTTGCTGAGTCCTTTGTTAGGGAACAGATGGTACGTGGTGATGGCATTGTTAGCATGCTCAGACCCCTATTCACTCTCCAGCTGTGAGCACCCGCGAATGCCAAACAGTCGCTGTCTTCGCTTACCTCTGGCCTCCACGTGCTCCTTGGGGCGCTGTGTGGTTCGATCTGTCTTCTAAGTTTGGGGACTGTCTCATGTTCCAAGCATTTGTCCTGCTCTAGGCCTGTTGTGGAGCCTCTAGGGGGGCACACACGGTTACATGCTTGGCTGCTCACTGAAAGGAGTCTACTCAGAGATGCCCTGGAAGAAAGGTGTGGGGATCTACTTTGAGAAGATCAGCCATTGAAAACCGTCTAGGGGGAAGGCTTCATATCATTAAGCTCATCCTACTCAGAGTCACCTGTAAAATCAATGCAACCGGCTGAGCCCCGGTGGCGTAGTGGTTGTGCCCGGGACTGCGGCCCACCGGGTTGGAGGTTCAAATCCAGCAGCAAAGCTGGGCCTCCTACTCCCACCACCAGAGGGCAGTGATGCTCCCCCCCAAAAAAAAATCAATGCAACCCTATAAATATTTCAACAGCCTGCTCTGCAGAAATGGAAAAGCCAGTGTTCAAATTTATATGGAAGGGATAAGAGTTATATGATCCTCCAATAAAAAGGTAAAACAAAAAAAAATTTTTTTTTTAATCTGGAAGGGCAAGGGACCTTAAAGAATAGCTAATGTCATCTCTCTCTCATTCTCTCCCTCTCTCTCATTTTATTGGTACATAGTCCACATATGCTAAAGCAGACTTAAAAAAGAAGAATACAGTGGGAGGACTTACATTCTCATTTCAAAACATCTTGAAAAGTCCAATCACGAGAACAGTTTGTGGAGAAGATTGGCATAAGTCTGACCCTCATCCTGTGTGGTGTAATCATCCCCCCACTGCTTCATCACCTCTGTCACCAGCCACTCCATGGCACTGTCTCATTCTCGGGCCCTACCCTCTAGGGGAAGTTACATAGGCTAAGAGGGTACCAAATCCATCTGACTCCAGCTACAAGTTTGGGGAAGACACACAACACCGCAAACTTCAAACCTGCTGACCCCGATGTGGGAATTTTCACATTGTCTGTTCAGGATGCCAACCTCAAACCTGGCTTCTCTTTCACCTACTGACTCCCCTACTCTTTGAGGTTTGTGTAATGTGCTGGAGTGGCTCAAAGAGCCCACAGAAGGCATGCGGTTATGATTATTGATTTATTATAACAAAATATATGCATCAGGATCCTCTTAAGCCAGAGAGCATGAGTGAGGTGGAGGAGGGCTCTCTGTGCCACACTTCCATGACCCAAAGATGGCGCATCACTCTCCCTTCACCCACAAGGAAGCTCTGGAAGTGTCTCTTCACAGACTTGATTAGCCTCGGTCATTAGCAGTCATAATTGGGGCCTCATGATATATACAGAATCGGTTAGATCATATCTCCTGGTATGGACCACCAGGTAATCTTCAGGTGTAGTACTAATAAAGATACCTCAATTCCTCAGGAAATTCCGAGGATTTAGAGTAAGGTAACCAGATGTCCCGCTTTTTAAATATTTGTGTTAAAATTATTATAACCCATGGCATTTTAAAATCATAATTACTATTTTTGCATTCTATGAACATTTTTTTTCTAAGAACATTTTTGTGGCTCCATATAGACCAATTTTGGGGGGGGAGCATCACTTCCTCTGGTGGTCGTGGGAGCTACCCAGTGCTGCTCCTGAGAGCTGCCACTGGATTTGAACCACCAAGCCCACAGGCTTCAGTCCCGCACTCAACCACTTACGCCACCGGGGCTCAGCCCTAGACCAAATTTTTAATCAAGAACTCCCGCCCCCTCCCAACGCGGCCCCCGTCAATGGTGTCCCACTTAAAATCTGGTCACTTTAGTTTACAGTCATCTCACAAAACAATAGCAAGAGTACATAACTTTAAATGATTGACACCACAGCCTCATACTAGTATAACCTTAGGCACCTCGACCAGTGGACCTGACCTCTGGGCACCTCCCAACAGCCACGGCGCAAAAGAACAAAAGTCCAAGCCAACAAATGGGCCAAAGAGTTGAACAGGCACAACACCAAAGAGCACGTGCCAATGGCCAGCAAACACATGAAAAAATACTCGAGGGCACTGAGTCACTCCTCCGCTCCTGGAGACGTGGTGAGAAGGGCAGGAACCGGCGCCGGTGCAGGCGTGTTTGGTGAGGGGCCCGCTGATGGTGGGGTGAGCAACCCCGCTCTTCACCAGAGCACCAGCAGGGCTCCTCGCTGGTCCTTCCAACAGGCGAAGCGGAAGCCACTGCTGTCGATTCCGCCACCACTCAGGGTGCTCCCCTCAGACGGAGGCGCGCTGCCCCCAGAGGGCTTCCAAAGCGGTAGGTCTTGATGGAAGAACCCTGCCAAGCTTTTCCCTGCAGAGTGTGGCAGTCATGTCCTGTGGTGCCAATTTGATTAAGAGTGTAGGGGTGGAGTCTGGTCTGTCAATCTGGAGATAGCCAATGAGACCTCAGTGTGGGCATGGCTTTCTCCTGAGAATTTTGGGAAATCTCGCGATATTTCCCCCATGGGTGTGAGAGACTTACAGCTGAGTCGCTTGGAGATGCTCTACTGACAAGACACAAGGTCCAGTCCCTGGGAGACCCCTGCCAGCGCTGAGATGTTTTTACCACCACTGGATGCTGCTGAGGGACCCTGAGCCCTGGAAACGAGGAGCCATGGGGAGACCCCTGCCAGCACCGGGATGCTTCTGCTGCCACTGGACGCACAAGACTCTGCACCCACTGGCCTGTGATTGTCCTGGTGTCATCGCATGTGCTTCATGAGTCAGAAGGAGACTTTATAGACTGGTATCAGACATATGGGCTATTATCAGATTTATGGACTTGGACTGGACTGGGTTGGGATGCTTTCTCCATGTTCCATACCTCTTGTATATAAACCTCTTTCTTATATGCATACGCGTCTTTATGAATTTGTTTCTCTAGTCTACCTGGACTGACACACAGAGAAACTGGTGGCTTTGAACCATGGACC